>MAEG01000031.1:0-15779 GCA_001680625.1 Fusarium azukiicola | reverse complement strand
TAAGTCTCTCTTAGAAGCTAGATATTATCTCTTTATTACTTTTCTTCCTAGTTATCTAGGAAATCAACCATTTATAACCTAGTCACACTGACAAAGTGAGACTTAAGTTTCTTACCTTATTAATACCGAATTAAGCTAGAAATCTTATAAGATAAATTAAATACTTACTAGAGATATATCTACCTCTTAAGATATTAATCTTATAATCTCTCTTATTAGCTCTAAAAGCTAGCTATACCTAGCTGCGGCGGATAAGTAAAAGCTTTAACCTTTACTAATTAGTAAATAGAGTAATATAATAATTAATATTATCTCTAGCTATAGCACTTATTATAATACCTAGGGTTATTTAGATTCCCCCTTAATTTATATATACTCTCCGCGGACTACTAGCTCTATTGGGGTGACTTAAGCCTTACTTAAGGTAAGTAAAGCACCCGCCGGTAGTTTATATAATAATACTATTTCTAAAGTCTATACCTAATCTCCCATAAGGTCTTCGGCTAAACTATATTAAGTATAAGGCTTAGGCGATGCTAGCTATATGCCTAGTGATACTATATCTAAGGTCGCGGAGGCTAGATTTAAATTACTATCTAAAGCCTAAGTATCGTCCCTATCTCTATCTCCTTATTATTCCTATTATATCTCCTTATAAATATATAAAATGATATAATTTAAGGATAGTAATATAGATAGTAAGGGTTTAGGGAGTAAGGATAGCCTTAATAGGTTAGAATCTTATTATTAGGATAGATACTCTCCTTTATTTATAGATAATAAGGATTCTAGCTTAGAAGATAATAATACTAATAATATATACTAAGGTTATAAGCGCTATAAGGTCTTAAACTCTACTTCTTATTTAGTCTATAGTAATGCCGCTAGTTCTCGGGGCTCTTAGAGCTCTCGCTAAAGATAATCGATAATATATACTATATAGTTACCGAGTGGGATCTAAATATCTAGACGCGCTATTTATAGCCTAATACTATTATAAGTAATACTAACTCTATCTAAGGCTAATATATTTCTTATTTAGTTTAAGGAATAGCCTCTCGGGGATACTTTACTTAAATATATCACTAAGGGTAGTAAGATAATATTTTAATTATAGTTTAATTAGGACTCTAATTTATATTAGCTATATATTAATAGATCTATATTAAGTCTAAAGAAGTATATAAGGCTACCTAAGACTTTATATTTAGCTATAAAATTATCTAGCGTAAGATAGATATTAGAAGAGGATAAAACTATATATAAGATAAAATAAGATAGTAATTCTTAGGCCGCTATCTAGCGCGCCCTTCTATATTATTCTAAGGGCATAATTTAAGTCTAATATTTAACTAAACTTAGGGGTTAAGCTAATTAAATATAGTAGCTTAACTTAATTATTTTCGGGAAGAGAGGTAGATAATTAAATATTAAGATATAAATAGTAGCCCTATTTTATTATTTAGCCTAAATATTTACTAATACTTATATAGAAATACTTTAGGGATAGCTTTTTTATAGCTAGTTATCTATTATTTAGTGACCTAGGGTTAATAATACTTACTTATACGCGGTTAGAGTCCGCCGGTACCGCTTAATAAGTAGCTCGCTAATTATATAGTATATAAGTAGTCGGTTATAGTTAACGGTAAGCTAGAGCGGGGTCAAAAGCCGGGATACCGGGACTGCCGGATATCTTAGAATTAGCACTAAGGTAGACGCCTATATTATAGTTATCTCTTCTAGTATAGGCGGGAATAGAATAGTTTTTATAAGGATTAAAAAGTTTTAGATATAGATAAAATAATAATAGGCATTAAGTCTATTTTTTACCTTAATACTTTATACGGTCCTTTATAATAAATTAATAAGTCCTAAAGATACTATATATCCCTTTATGCTATTAGTAGCTATAAGACTATAAAACTAATGATTTACCTACTACTAAATAAATAAAGTCTATTACTTAAAGCTATAACTACTAGTAGCGGTAGGGCTAGGTTAGAGAGAAGCGCTTAATTATTATCTAGGCTTACTAAAGATTAATTATTATAAATAGAGTTATTAAGGCTTAATTAATGACTTAAATTTATCTCGAGCTCTAAGTCTCTACCTATTTAGCGAGGTTTCCTATATTTAGTCTCTATAAGTCAATAGCCTAAGGCCGAGCTTATAATATAGAGGAACTACTATAGGAACTTCGACGCTATATAGTATCTAGTAAGCGAGAGCCTAAGTAGTAATATAGAGATTAATATAAGAAGTAAGGTTAGGCCTAATAAGAAATCTATAGTTTATTTTAATACCCTATTAAATAGTAACCTTTAGGAAGCGAAAAATATAGATCTAATAGTAGTAACTTAGGAAATAAATAATATAACGTTAGTAAGTTATAGGGGAGTTAGATTCTTTAAAACTATAGTAAAGATAATAATAACTATTATTTTAAGGTATTTAAAAATAATAGGCTATTTTAGCTATAATTCTTTCCCGGCACTAAATATAAATAGATAGATAATTATAATAATCTAGTTATTATATTAATAATAATATATTTATAAAATAGTTTAATAAACCTAAACTATAGTAGTGCCCCAAAAGGATATAATATCTAAGATAGTCGAGATAGATCCTATAAGAAACTTAGGAAGCTTATTAGGCTGATTATACTTAATAGAAAAGAGGATAAAGGCCGCTATCTCTAATAAGCTCTATAACCCTATAAACTATATTAGAGATATCTTCTACGACCTTAAATACTTATATTTAAGAAAGGTAAAAAGGTAGATAGAGAATAGAGAAATTCTAAATATTAAATAGGCCTTAATAACCAAATCTATAGTAAGATTATTTATTTTTATAGAAAAGAATTAAATAAAAGTAAGTTTATAATTAGCATTAAGGTATTATAATAAGGGGGTTCTAGGTCTTATTTATATTAATAATAAAAGACTATAGTAGTAAATAGCTCTATTATATTAGATAGCGCATAATTAATAAAATAAAAGGATTAATACTAAGATAATTATATACCTTTACTCCCTCGTGGGTTATTAATCTTAGGGGTTGCGGAATCATAATAGGCTATAGGCGAATACAGTAATTATCCGGGACTAAAGTCACCTATATACTTAAATAGACTAGCTTATGCTATTTTTATATAAGTTCTTAGCTGGGATCTCTAAGATTATACCGATAGGGTTATCCTATTAGGTATTATAGGCTAATAAGTATAATATTATTTAACCTTTATAGCGGTAAACTAGATATAGTAAGGATTAGTAAGTACCCCCTTAACCTCTATCTTATAGTCCTATCTTAATTACGCTAGTTCCTATAACTATCCCTTATCTTATCTTCTACTAGAGGAGATTATCCGCCTATTCGCTATAATTATTAGCCGCTATTCTTTACTATAGTAACTTATAAGTGCCTTACGGTATAAGATATAAGATTCTCCTAGCTTCTACTTTATAAGCCTTAATATAGCGTATGCTATAGTCCTCTAGAACTCCTCTCTCGCTCTAAATAATAAAAGAACTAAAATAAATTAAATTAACCCTTATTAGAAGTAAGAGTTTAAATTCTTAATAATACTAACTCTATAGAAATTATATTAGAATTATTCCTGCGTATAGATTAAGTCTTTAAGATAGGATAATTATATAATAATTCCCTTATATTTAGTAATAGATTATACTATAAAGATAGTATTTTAAATCTATATAGCGGTTAGATTTAATATTAAAATAAAATTAAAAGCTATACCTCTTAACTATTAAGTTTTATATCTACTAGCTTATAGGGTAGCTTTATGCTCTCTAGGCGGCCTTAATTTATCGCAGCTTAATTTAAAAAGTACTTCTTAACTACCTTATAGGCTTCTCTATTTAGTAGTTAGTACTTTAGTATAAGATAGATCCTATTAATTATTACTTTATTAAATAATTATATTTAGTTTATAGTAAGAAATAATATACTATTAAATTACTTTAACTCCCGGAGGAATATAGAGATAAAAGTATTAAGCTAAGGATTATCTAAGCGTTAAGCTAGGAAAATATCCGCTTTATCGATTAATAGAATAGCTTTCTAATAGCTAGCGATCTTAAAAGTCATCATTAGAAAGCTTTTAATATATATTAAGTCTATATTAATCTAGCCTACTGCGACTATATAAAGAGGGAGCTTATAACTCTCTATGATTATTTCGGCTATTAAAGTCTTATTAATACTAAGGGGGCCGCTAATTTAAAGAATAAGCTAAGAATAAGTTATATAGTTAAAGGTATATATATTAGAGTAGAAAGTTAATACCCTACTCTTTCCCCTAGATAAAGTCCCTAAAGGTAGGATCCTTATCACGAGAATAATATATCTAGGTAAGTGCCTAGATAGGCTTCTTTTATACCTTAGGTAGCTTAATATTTTTATAGGATAATAGACTCTATATAATATTATAAATATAGCTAATAATAAACTTAACTATAGCTTATTAGAAGATTTACTATCCTATAGTAAGTATTAACTTATAGAATATCTTATTACTAAGATAGAATCTTAAGACTATTAAGCTATAAATAAGAAGGTCTTTATCCTCTAGCTCTTTTGAGTTAAAGCTAAGAAGCCCAGTCTAATTAAATAATAATACCTAGGAATCTAGTAGATATAAGGTAGATAGTTTCAGAGATATTATAACTCTATCGTAAGGTTAATTATAAAGGTAGGGCGCCTAGAAATTAAATAGATATAAGGTAGATAGCCATGGAAATATATTAATTATGCTAGTTAGAGTAGGTATTAATTACCTTAGGTTTACTTTTCGGATAACTGGCTAAGGGTGGCCTGGCTTTTACTCTTTAAACCCTACTATATCTATTATAATCCGCCTATCGATATAGTATTTTATAATCTCTCCTTTATTATTAATATAAAAGGCGACTCCTTTATATTAGCGATAATAAATTCTAGCTAATGAGATAAAGTAATAGCTATTCTTAATTAACTCTTAAGTAGTTCTATTGTAGTCTTAATAATACTATAAAGGATAGGCTAGGAGGAAGTTAATTCTTTTAGCGCCCTTAAAGAATGGGATCTTAATTCTAGTAGTTAATTCACTAAAGAACTTTCTATTTATATCTAGAAAGTGAGTCTTAAGGCGAAAAAACTTTAAACTATCTAACTCCTTACCCTTCTTATAGTAATTATATAGTATATACCTCGGGGCGTTAGTGCCTAGATAGGTAGTAAATACCTTAATATTAAGCTTAAAGAGAGCCTAAAGGAGGTTATAGGTAATATCATTCCTTTAGATAAGTCTATAGAATTATTTATTTATTAACTAAAACGCGGCCTTAATATACGTTATAAGGAGACTTAGGTAGCTTTAGCTAAGAGTATCCTATATCGTGATAGCGGTATTATAATAGCACCTTAAGAAGCTTTAGAGGTGGAAAATAACCTTTAAGTCGACCTATAGAGTATTAGAGATTTTTTCTTTATTAGAAGGTAAGAAGGTTTATTAAAGGGGTATTATTAGTGAGGGAGATATCTCGCAAATTATAGTATCCTTCTCTTAAAATATCTTATAATATCATAGATTTAATATTAATAAATATTATCTTATCTCGCATTATCTAGTCTATACTCTTATTAGAAAGGGCAGTATTAAATATATCGAGCTTATTAATCCTATCCCTAGTAATAAAAATATATTAATTAAAGTCCCTAGCACTAGATTAAGTGGCCTTAACGATCTTATATTTATATACCTTATTATCCTAATTAGGCTATAGTTAGATAATTTATAGTAATTATTACTTATAGACCTAATTACTTATACTTCTTTAATATATTTATATTCTAGGGTTATAGTGCGACTAGCGTAAGACTTTTTATCCTATACTTTAGTATCCCTAACTTTAGTTAGGTAGCTATTAGAGAGCTTTCCTTTAATAAGCCTTTCGATAGTATTAATAATATATATAGCTAATACTATTTCTCTATTCTCTATCTTGATTGTGCTTAAGTCTAAAATTATAGATATACTAGAGCTTAGTGGCGGAGTTAACGGTAAAGATGAGGCAAGGGGTATAGGTATATCTATAACTGATGATATATCTATTAAGCTTAAGTTCTATAGTAAAGAATCATAAGGTAGTAAGTCTTTAGGGGTAATATATTAAATGAGAGGGAAATAAGTACTATCTAAGTAATAAGGTCTAGTATTCTTATTTCTTTTAGAGCTTATATTATTAATAAGCCGATTTAGAAATAGGCTAAGGGATTAATAGCGCTAATTTAAAGGCCGCATAAAGAGCAGCTAGGTGTTATATATATAGAACTATCTGCATTAAAGTATAGTTATAGCGAGATATACTATAAGAACCACTAACTAATAAGCTATTAAATATAGCTCGCTCTCCTATTTTAACTTAGCTTAATATTTATAGGGTAGTGCGGGTCTTAGTTAGAACTGCATTACCTAGCACGCCGCGGGTATTATAATTATACCCTATTAGGTAATCTTATTTAGCTACTATCTTAACTTAGATAATAATTATATTACGTTAGATTTTTTGATAAATTAGTCCCTAAATTAGACTTACTTATGATTTTATTTTTCTATATTAAGTAAGCTAATATAAGTTTAATAAATTAGGCTATAACTATTATTATATAAGATATAAATAATTATACTGAATAGTATAGCTAAATACCTATAGTTATAAATCCTATAATATTCCTAGCCCCGCTTATAATCCTAGTTAAGTGTATAATCGCTTAAGCCCTAAGGGGCCTAAGTGCCTAAGTGCCTAAGTGCCTAAGTGCCTAAGTGCCTGGATGCTTAGGTGCTTAGGTGCTTAAGTGCTTAAGTGCTTAAGTGCCTTAGTGCCTAAGGTAGTATTATATTAGCTAGATAATGATTAAGGGAGTAAGCTAGGTATTACTTTTGGAAGGAATAATTCTCTTAGTTTTACCTGTAGTAGTATAAGATTCTATTTAGTGCTTTATATACTCTATTTAGTTCTTAAACCTTAAGCTATATTTTAAATATTATTAACTTTATTAAGTAAGAAGAGAGTATAAATATTATCTATATACTGACTTTAATATATAGTAGTATGAGGCTATATTATTGCTTATAAAGGGGAAAGAGCTTATAATTGAGGCCCTAGGTCCTAATCTCTCTATTAAAATTATAGCGCTATTTACTAGAGTATAAGATCTTCTTTCTTACCGCGGTTTATTTATAAAACCCCTTATGCCGCTTGATGATGCTCGTTAGTAATATTAACCCGCGGCTAGCTATTTGGATTAAGATATGGCTCTTAGCTAGGAGAAAGAATCTATATTAACTATAGTTAAGATAGAACTAAATGGTTTAGGTAATATAATACGTGACGCTATTAGGCTTTAGTACCTTTATAATAATTATAATAGTGATTTATAGACCTTCTTGAGATAGTAAGACCTTAAGTGATACTATGCTCTATATATGGAGCTCGTCGTGTAATGACCCTTTATGCCGTCGCTAATTAGTATATAGATTATAAAGGCTATATCTAGTGCAAGTTTTATACTAATTATATTACTCTAAAAGAAGCTATAGCTTATACTTATAAGGATATTATATCTTCCTAAATTATACTTATTAAGAGGTAATGCCGAATATAGTATAGAAGACTACATGAGGATATAATAAAGGTTTAATTATTAAAGAATAATATCGAGTAACTTAATTATACTATTGGATTATCCTTATATAGAGAAGAACTAATAAATCTAGACGATTATCTAAGAGATACTATAATTATTGATCTAGCTAATCTTATATCTAGTATTATTAGTATAGAAGGGTTAGCTCTAAATACTATACTTCTATTACCCTAGGAAACTCTATTGCTTACTTCTATTATTACTTCCGTGAAGTCTATCCTATTAATTAGTATAGATAACCTATTAATAGGTTATTTCCTAACTTAAGCTTTGATATATTCCCTTAACCTATTTACATAGGTGGAGCTAGATTAGGCAATAGAATCTCGACTAAATAACGCCCTAATATATATAGAAGGCTTATTTACCGTGAATTAGGAAGGGTAGGCTCGATTAGGCTTTACTAGATAGATTAATACCTTAATCTACTTATTAGTATTATTCGCCTACTCTCCGTCTATATATATAGAGGAGCTAGGCTCATAAGTATTATAGGATATGATATAATTAAGACCGATATAAAATGCCAAGCTATATCTATATATTATGCGTATATTACTTTATTAACCACGAACCTAATATAATCTATTAGTAGTTAGTGAGGCATTTATTTATTTAGTTATAGTATTTTGGCTTACGGTCTTATTCTTTAAATTATAAATAATTATTAAGCTTTAGATAATATAAAATAAATATCGTTAGTTATATAAAATTATATAACTATATTAGAGTTTTATAGTAATATCTAAGGTATAGACTTATAATCTACTAGCTTCTATTTAAACTAGGATGGGGTTTCCTCTCTGCTTTAGAGTAGGTTTAGGAACCTTAATGAAGCTATTAGAGGCTAGAGCTCCCTTTAAGCGGCCTAATACTAGAGAATCTAAATAAGCGCCTTTAGTTAACTCTACCTAGGATCTAGGATTAAGAAGATAAATAATAATGCAATCTTTTTAGCTAGGTTCTAATGATAGAATAAAGTAATAATAAGGATTAAGTCTAAGGGTAGTATATAATAAAATATTAAGTTAGTTAAGGTATAATTTAAGGATCGGTTATATATATTAGCTAGAGTTAGATAGTAATACTTAAGTAGACTAAATTTATTAACCGGGTTTTTAAGTAGTCTAAGTTTTATAATAGATAGGCTATTAATACTCTCGGTAATCCCGTGCTTCTCTAGCTTAGGGATTAAACCTCCTATTATTGCATTATACTTATATAGGTATCCGTGATTTATGTAGAAGTCGATAGGCTCGCCTATATAAGGCTGTTATGAAGCTATTAGATAAGCTAGAGGCACTTAGAAGATAGCCGCTTAATAATCCTAAGGGTCGAAAGATAGGACCGCTAGTTATAAGGGGCGATATTAGTAGATAGTATACGTGAGGCGTATAAAAGTAAAAACCTTTTTTTGAGATACCGGTCTCTTCTCTATGATTTAGGGATACTACCCCTTTAAGTATAAGCTAATTCTACCGCCTAAGTTAATTAGGTCTTTTAATGGAATACCTTAATTACTACCTAACCTAAATATTAATTAATTCTATATACTTAACCTAAAGTACTTCTTTCTCTAAGGAAGCTATACCGCATAAATTTTATACTCTAGTAGCTAAGCTCTACTATATAAAATAGAAGGAGGCTCGCTAACTTCTATTAGTTAAAAGGATGGCTAAAATAAATATAAGCACGATCGCTAAGTATCTTAGCTATAGAGGCTCTAGTATGCGGGGAAGCTTTATCTACGGTAGGTATAATAGCTCTAGAGAAATATCGGTATTATTAGCCTAGAATCCCTTAGAGTTTAAGTTAGTTATAGCTATTTAGTTTTACTCTCTATAGTTAAGATATAGATTTATTTACTAGGAGGAGTAGAAGGAGGATTAAGGGTAGTAAAATAAATATATATATTTATCTAGACTATAGTATTTCGATTTACTATTATACTTTTCTATATTACGTCTAATTATGATATTATGGTTATCCTTAGATACTACCCCTAAAATAAGGCGCTTTTGAGGGTTAACTTAAAGCTTAGGTGCCTAGGTGCCTAGGTGCCTAGGTGCCCAGGTGTCTAGGTGCCTAGGTGCCAGGCCCCACAGCTTAGCAAAGGATACCACTATATATGTCCTCTAATTAAAGCTATTGCCTAGGGATAATTATAACCGTTAATTATAGAGGAGGTAGCTAATACCTAATCTTATATAATGCCTATTATAGAATATAGCGAGGTTCACGATTACTATATACTTTAGGTAGTTTTAAGTATAGTTAGGGATAATAAAGAAAAAGCTAATGAGGAGATAGAATTATTAGGGTTAGAGAGATAAATAGCTATAGGATTACTCGCTAGAATTTTATAGTAATTAACTTAGATATTATTAAATAATAAAGCCTTAGTATTCTTTATTAACTATCTAAATCCTTTTTAAGGATAAATATAAATTCTAGAGAAGCTAGCTTCTATAAGTTTTATAGTCACTTAATAAATATATATATAGCGGTAAGTTATTCTAAGTATAAGAAATACAAGAAGTATATCTATATCTGCCAGGCTAGTATATATAATGAGGGTAATAGCTAGAGGATATATGATATTCCGTATGGCTATAGCTTAAGGTACTACCTAAGTATAGCTAGATAAGTATATCCTCTCGCTCTAATTAAGTATGCGTTAAGTTATCCCTAGTATAAGTCTCTACCTAAGGATGAGATACTCGCTAGCTACTTAACCCCTAAAGCTAGCCGTATCTCTATTAGTAACCTAACCTGCGTGGACGTTATAAATAATGGATACTACTTATAATTTTATAGCTATAATAGAGAGCTTATATTAACCGTTAGAGAATATTAGTAATATATAAATATCCTTTATTAGGGAGTGGAGGTTAGGGCCTAGTAAATGGTAGATAATATAGGCTTATTATACTTTACTTAGACTTTAGATATATAGGATAGCTAAGACGCCCTGGCAGAAGTAGAATAAAGCGAAAGATCACTTAGTAAATAGGTAGTATATACGCCTTAATCTATTTCCTATAGATATATACTCTCTGCGGAATCTATCGATCCTCTATAATAGAGTAAAGAATAGTTCGATATAACTTCTATAATAGTAAGGCTTATTATTAGTAAAAGAGTAGTATATACTCCTTAGTCTACCTCCTATAGATATATGCTTTCTGCGGAATCTATTAATCCTCTCTAATAGAGCGAAGAATAGCTTAAGGGTAATAGCTCTAATTAGGTCTATTAGATTAAAGACTTAAGTCCCGGGGAATATATACTTAGCTCTACCCGATTAGGTAGTAAGAAGGGTATAGTAGTTTTTAAGCTATAGGGTGATAGTAAAAAGGTGACCTCGTTAAGAAAGAGCTAGGTAAAAGTAGAGGGCGGTTTTATTTTTGAGAGTAAGTTATATAGATATATGTTTTTTATAAAGGAGATTAAACCTATAAAGAAATGAAAGAAGGTTATATATAGAGAAGAATTTCCTCTTTTTTTCCCTCCTTTTTTTTCCTCTTTTTTTTTTCCTTTATAGGGGGCCTTTAATAGGGAACCAGTGACGAGATAGCGGGCTATATTTACCCCGATACTCATAAGGAAATAATAAAATAACCGAGATTGACCTATACCTCCCTATCGTTATTACCTACCTAGATTATATAAATAGTAACCGTCCTCCTACTTAATAATTACTCTCTTGGTTGAAATATACCTAAAGTAAATATCGCTAAAAACCTAGCTAGCTATAGTGAATAATGACTCTCGCTCGGTCTTAGCTAGATCTCTAATCTTAACTTCTATCACCTTAAGTAACCGATTATCTAATTCCTTAGCCTAAGACTAGCCTCTCAATAAAGATAATTTATTACTATTAGGCCCTATTGATATATATTATATTTTTTATAATAGAAAGGCGATATAGGAAGAGTTCTTAGACTAGGCGAATAGAATATCCCTAAGTCTCTAGCTAGTAGATATACTAGATCTATATATTATTCTAGTAGATGTCCTGAGTATACCGGAATAGCTACCTCGCCGCGATTAGCTATATAGTAGGCTATACTGGGAACTCCCTCTCGATATTAGAGGTATAATATATAAAGATTATAGTCCTTATAGTAATATAGCTTATATCTATAGTCGCTAAGTTTTATTTCGATTATAGGTTAAGGATCTAATCCGCTGCGATATATACCTAGATATAGTATTATATGCCCTAGGTATTAGTTTAGAGACTACTAGTAGCCTTACTATACTAATTATATATTAGTTATATATCCTTTTGGTTTAACTTCTTAAGATATAAGGTCGGTAGGTATAATATAGTATGGATTATTTATAGCCCGATATGCCTTAGCGCTAAAGCGGGTATATTATTAATCTCGATCTTAAAGGTGCGTCACTCTTGCTTATTAAGTAGCTTTACGCGATCTTTAGTCCTAAGATAGGTTAGCGGGCTAAAGATTAAAGACGACTACCGCTATAGGTAATTTCTTTTATAGTAGATATCTAACTTAATATTAAGGCTTTAACCCTAGCTATAGAAATCTATTTACCCTTAAACTATTCTAAAGCTATAGAACTTCTTATTAAATTATATCGGCTATTTAATCTTAGAGCTAATATGACTAGAGCCTCTCGCTTAGAACTAATGTAGCCCTATAAGGTATTATTCCTAGCTATACTTATGCTCCCTTTTTATAACTTTATAAAGCTTTAACCCTAGCTACCTCCTCTATATCTCATTAAGCTATAGAGAAATAGTATATTTAATAGTTCCTATAAGTAGAGTATTTAAAGGTACCTAAATAATATCCGATATTTTATAACTCTTAATATCTATCCTCTTTTAATTAGAACTATTTTATAGAGTATCTTTTAGTAGCTAGATATTAATTATAATCTAGTTAGCCTATAGCTTATATCCTTCTTAGATATGCTAGAGCTAATAATTAAGTAGAAATAAGTTAAGGTTTTAATAAAAGTCTTTCTTTCCCGCCGGCCTTAAATTACTATTTAATAGGTGGCTCTCTTTTTATTTAGCGACCTAGCTATCCTTAACTAGATTTAATAATATATAGTGAAAATAGAAGAGAAATATAGATCTAGCTCGTTATCACTATTAGATCTAATAATATCTACCTAGACTAGATCTAAATAGTTATTCTTAGATCTCGATAAGGATTCTCTTTATATAGAACTATCTGATTTAGTATCTAGAGTTAATTTTCTTTAATACTATTTTAATCTTAAACTTTAGGATTTAGCTAGCTTAAATCTATTATAGCGACCCTTTAGATATATATAGAAGGGGCGGGTTAAACTTAAACTTTAGCTATAACTTAAAACTAAATATACTTATAAGTATTATTTATTTACTTAATACCTTAATAAGAAGTAATTAATCTCTAATAAGGGGTTTTAAGTATATATTAGGTAAAGCGTAAGTAATATATTAGATAACTTAGGAATATATACCTCCTTTACTAAGTCTCTAGAGAGGAATCGCTAAGCTATAAATATTTAGCTATTAAAAGAGTCTACTCTTAAGATAATATCTTTTTTAGTAGAAGATACGGTAAGTAGTTATAATTAGGTAAATGCTAATCTGCCGAGAAAGTATAAGTAACTCCGCTGGTTATGCGATTGGGAAGGCGTTAATAGCATTAATAGAGTAGCGGTAGGGCTTAATAAGGAATTAGCTAAACCTCTATTATAATTCCTTAAGGAATAGATTAAGGGAAAATATAACTAATAATGGGTATAGCGAATTAGGTATATAGGTTGCTCTAGGAATTTAGATTATAGCTTATAGTATTAAGAAAGGAGGTCTAGAGGATTTAGGCTCGCGTTATATGGGATCTCTAAATCATTATTAGATTATCGCTTAATGATATATCTATAGTAGACTATAAGGTCCCGAGCCTATTTATATAACTATCTGCGTATATATATTATTTCTTAGGAGGCGAGAGGGAGGTTAAGTAGTCTAATAATAGGTTTATTTAAGGAGAGATAGCCTAAATCTGAGTGGGTCTTTAGAAGATAATTTTAGAACTATTGGATCTTATTATATACTATAAAATTAGCGTCTATCTATCCCTGGCTCTCGCGCGGCTGTTTCTAGGCGAATTATAGTAACCTACTTAAGCTAATATTAGCACTAAATGGCGTATATATGGGTAAGACTTTAGTCCCTTAATAGGGTTATAAATCCCTTAAGTTATATAGGATAGGTAGGGTATAGTGCGGCTAAGAAAGAAAGGGAGTCTAAGGATTGATATAAAAGAGTGGTCTTAGGGAGCTTAATTTAGAAGTCTTAGATCTTTTTTTATTATTAGTGAAGTAGTGCGCTATCGCCTTAACTTTAGTATAATTAGTTCTGGGCTAATTTTAGAAGATATTAAGCCTACCCGTGCTTTTTTTTTTTTTTTTTTAGCTTAATAGTTAAGTAATATCTTTATAGACCCTAAGAGTCCGCGGATACCTACCCCTAGTATAGTATATACCTATTAGCGCGAGATATAAAAGCGATACTCTATAGTTCGTCGATATCTTTATAGATTCCTATATTCTTAAAGTATTTTATGGAATTATTCTTATTTAACTAGGGGTATATGATTATTATATAGATCTAGCGAGGTATACCTTAACTCCTCCCTATTCCTAGGAGTAAGATAATACTATTTCCTATTTAACTCTATTCCTAGGAATAGATTAATATTATTTCCTAACTTATAATATTTCTAGGAATAGAATAATTCTATTTTCTCGATTTAATTTATTCCTAGGAATGAGATAATCCTGCTTTCTTACTCTAACTATTCCTAGGAATAGATTAATATTATTTCCTAATTTTACTCTATTCCTAGGAATAGAGGAATACTACTTTCTTACCTTAACTCTATTCCTAGGAATAGGGTAATCCTACTTTTTTATTCTTACTTTATTCTTAGGAATAGACTAATATTATTTCTTGACTCCGCTATGTTCCTAGGAATAAGAAAATTCTGCTTTCTTGATCTCATTTATTCCTAGGAGTAGAGTAATATTACTTTCTCCCTAACTCTATTCCTAGGAATAGGGTAATCCTGCTTCCTTAATTTAGTTGTTCCTAGGAATAGAGAAATACTGCTTTCTTATTCTAGCCTTATTCCTAGGAATGGGCTGGTAAAGATATCTTGGATGAGAGGTTGTGCCCGTAATTAAGCTAGGACCATTATAGGTAAAGCGTATAGGGGTCTTTATATAAGTAATACTGCGAATAATAATCGGCCTCTATAGGGCCTACCGGGGGTTATATTTCCGGAGACCTATAAGTGGGGTACTGCCGATATCGGTTAATGCTTCTAGTAGACCTATCGACGTAGCCTAAATCGAAAGTGAGTTAGGGTTATAGTTAGGGTTAGTATTTACTATCTAAGCTATTTTGCCTAGCGGGTTTCTTCTAGCTAAAGATATAGCTTATAAGTAAAGAGAGGAGATTTTCTTAAGAAAGAGAGGTAAAAGAGATATAAGAGTAAGAGAATATAACTAAGAAAGAGAGGTATAACTAGGAAAAAGAGATATAGCTAAGAGAGAGAGGTAAAGCTAAGAAAGAGAGATATAGCTAGAAAAGAGAGAAATAAAAGATAAGAGATAAGAGATAAGAGATAAGAGATAAGAGATAAAGAAATAAGAAATAAGAGATAAGAGATAAAGGGAGGCAAAAATAGCCTTAAGAAGCCCTAGAAGTATTCCAGATCGACCTGGCTAGGTTACTAGGGGTATCTCGGGCTATAGAAGCCGCCGAGGTCGCCCTAGTCCTCATCAGGGCAAGGCTGATAGAGGAGTCGAGCTAGTTAGCCGTAAGAGGGCCAATAAGGTCCTGGAGCTTCTGATAGGTCTTAGCAGTCTCTAGGTCCATAAGGCCACCTGCGGAGAAGATAAGAGGCTGAAAAAAGGCCCCGAGGGACCTATATTGTCATGAGCCTCCCAATCGGGAAATAACCAGACAGCCAATTAGGGGCATAGAGACCGACGGAGGCCGACGGAGGCCCGATGCCTCGGCC
>MAEG01000030.1:0-17120 GCA_001680625.1 Fusarium azukiicola | reverse complement strand
GGGGACACATGGGTGGGTGTCGGGGTGGGCGACCCCGAGAGCGGGGAAGCGTTTGTTCAGCTTGGCGGGTTGCTGGCTGGTGTGGAGGGGGTAAGGCGCAATCGTCTTGAAGGAAGACATATTATTTAATAAAAAGTATATAATTAATTATTAATATTGTGACGATCGTGTGTATTCCCAAGGGATAAACCGGTCGTGCTGGGTTTATGTTGGCAGATAAGACTAGTCGTGCTGTGCTTGAACAAGGGGGTTGCCACGTCTGGTAATGTGCTCAAAGGTATTGAGTGTAACCAAGTTGTATTGATAGCTGAGGTAGCTAGAGTCTAAGAAATACTAATGATCGTGTCTATATACTAGAATGGGCTCACGGTAGTGAGCCGTGGCTCACGCGTAAGTCGTGAGTCTCATCGTGAGTCCTGGTGAGTCCTCTGTGGTCCCACGTGACCGGCTCACGGTACGGTGGGGCATGATGGGTGAGCCTCAAGGTGATTGGTTGATTCTGTGGGGCGCACGTGACGTAACCGCGAGGGTCGTAACACTTATAGGAAAGGTCTTTTATATAAATAATTCTAGGAAATTCAGCTTATAATATATAAGTTTAATAATTTACTACCTTATAGTAAATTGTTGGCGCTTTCTGATGGTGAGCTTACCTAAGCAATAGCTGCTTAGATAAGCAACATATCACGGAGTTACATAAACTTCCCTTCTGGGCGATTTCGGCTATATAGGGTAAGTCACGTGACCGGGACTTAGGACTTTATCTAAAGCCCGATAACTCCATTAAAGCCGACTTTCCTATACGGGTATTTTCTATCCGGTTTCTAATATCTAAAATATAAAACCCTATAAGTCTGATCTTCTTTATACCATAACTCGGCTTCCTCCTATCCGACGGCATAACTTTTATCCGAATCGGACTAATAGGTTCCGAGCAATTAGCTATATAAGAATAGCTTTCTCTTAAGATAGTTTTCCTTCCTTAGCTCTTTACATACTCAACCAATACAAGCCATAAAACCACCAATCAGAAGCTGGCCTTCTACCCTATACTTCTACCTATCTTGTGACCCACTTTTATTATCCTATGATCCCTTATCTGGCTAATCAGCTTTTTATAAGGACTGATTCCACTGCCTATTCACCTCCTATTTCTATTACCTACCCTATAGTCTTTGAAGACTATATAGTCTCTATTTTTCAGTCTTTTACACCTACCCTATACCATTTATAGACTTTATAGTCTATTTCCTTCAGTCTTTTACAAATATTGAGTTGGGGGAGAGGTGCGCTAGGCTGTTTTGAGCTGTCAGTCATTTTGCTTATACGTAGATAACGTCAGTCCTGTGACGGTCAAGGTTCCCAACGTAGTAAACCGTAACCTGATTTGGTTTATGTTGGCAGTTGCAACGGGGCGTAACGTACTGAGCGTAGGGTGGCGAATCACGTCTGATAATATCAAGAAGTATTCTTGAGTAATCAAGTTGTATTGAAAGCTGAAGAACTAGATAGACAGGAGATGTGCGAATGAGCGAAACTATATACTGGTTTCCTTCCTTGATGGATCGTGAAGCACCGCGGATCGTTGCGATCCATGGATCGCTGCGATCCTGAAAAAGCGCGCTCCAATTCGTATTGGCCCTCGGCTCGAGGTTACTCCGTTCCATGTCGCCACGCCGATCCAACCGTACCACCAGCCGTCGCATCGTTACAACTATGAATTGAATGAGCGGCCTGATCTACCTGATCTTGACGGGCCACGCTTTGCGCAGTTGCCAGCTCCAGGAAAAACTGTTGCTGTGATAGAACGAGTGTCAGACAATTGGCTCCACAGGGATCATTGGTGGCACCAGTCAATTGATGAGAATTATCTATCGAACAAAGGAAATTGAAAAATTGAACAGCCATGTGTTCGGGCACAGCTATTTAATATTTAAGTTCATGTCGTTAGGATTGGAATCCTTGATACGACAAACCGGATGTGAAACCGGATACACGACACCAAAGTACGGGCCGCGTTTCATATCCAGTCGCACGAACCTAGTGGTGATACGCGACAACGAGCTACAACAGTGCATTGACCCTTCCCTCGTGCTCTCTTGGTCTCTCAAGACCAGTTTCTTCGACGATGGACACGTTTACTTCTCCCGTTTGGCCCCCTATCGGTCCGGCATGGCGCCATATTCTCTGCCTATTCTTTTTCGCTCTTCACAGAAGCAGATCCTGCTGTTCCCGCTTACACCATGCCTCGACCAGAGCCAGTGAAGGTTCCGCTTGAAGAGATTCGCCGAACGCTGGAAGATCTAGACCGCCAACGCGCTCGAGACCGAGCTCAGCGGGGCTTCAAAGCCACCCAGCCACGAAACCGGCCGGGCGGAGCCTTCGTTGACGAGACTGCCATACAGGCTCTCCGAAAATCCCCACAGGAGCCGGTTAGAGTCCCTCTTGACGAGATTCGCCGTACGTTAAGCGACCTGGACCGCCATCATGCCGAAGAAAGAGCCCGTCGGAGAGAAGAACGTCTTCCACAGGAAGCCTCTGTCCCACGGGTCCGAGGCGGGAAGTTTATGTTACCTCCGGAGGAGATCGCCCGCACGATGAGTGACCTAGACCGTCAGCATGCCGAAGAAACAACTCGTCGAAGGCGAATAGCTCGGTCCCGGGAGGTCATGGAATCAGATCTCCGAAATGGGAAGCTCAGAGTACCCCTTGAGGAGGTTAACCGTACAATCGACGGTTTGGATCGCCGGCATACCGAACGCACAGCCCATCGGAGAGATGGGGGTCGCCAGCAAGAAGCATCGAAGCCACAGACCCAGGGCGAGAAGGTCATGGGACCCCTCGAGGAGATCACCTGTACGTTGGCTGATCTAGATCGGCAGCATACCGAAGAAAGTATCCATCGGAGGCAAGGAGAGCGTCCACAAGAGGCCGTGGAGTCGCAGCTCCGAGACGGCAGGCTTGGACTACCAGTTGAGGAGATCACACGTACATCGAAGAACCTAGACCGCCAGCACGCAGAAGAAACACTTCATCGGACGCAAGGCACTGTCCGACAGGGGAAGATCTTATTACCTCCCGAAGAGATCGCTCGTACATTGGATGAGCTGAACCGGCGGTACTCCGGAGGAACGGCCCGTCCCCGCACGTGTGATGATCTGGACCGCCAAAGGGCGAGAGATACCGAGCTGGTACAAGGGCCAAGCACCCCCGAACCGACCTTCCGTCCTCCGCAGACGCCGCCTTCCCGTAAGCGCCATCGAACACAACAAGAAGGCCTTCTGACTCCACCGCCCTCGGGGCCAAGCCGCTCCCGGAAAAGGCCTAGGCTGCTGGACGAGACAGTCCAACTCCAGCAGCAACCCCTCGATGAATTTCTACAATACCGAGAGTCGTGCTTCCACGCTAAGAGGGACGCATCATTATCAAGATCCTGGTGCAAAGAAGTCCCCCTCGCCCTTCAAGTTGAGACTTCGAAGTCGTTCTATGAGGCCTTCACAGACGAGAGGACGTTACCCATTTCCCACTGCACTTTTTGCTACAGAAAATGCCCGCCAGCCAACGTTACTACCATCCATTGGAGGACGTACTTGACCCCCGCGTTGCTGCAGGCTACGACGGCTCTTCAGAAATGCAAAAAGTGTCTCCCACAGGGCGGTGACATGGGGGTCGATATTTGCCTCGAGTGCCGCGGCGTTTTCGAAAACGGAAAGCTGCCGAAGGCATGTTCGGTCAACAACATGGACATCGGGTGTGAGCATCGTTATCCTCGTGAACTCGATGGCCTCTCTCCTGTCGAGGAGAGACTGATCGCTCTTCAGGCCCCTTTCGGCTATATCACGAAGTTCACTGTTGATAACAAAACGCCGTCTGGTGTCAGTTACAGGAAACACGTGAAGGGTCACATTGTCGTATTTCCGAACAATGTAGATGACCTAGTTGCCACGGTGCTCCCTCACCCGCTTCTTCAGACAATCGAGAACATCCACGTGTCTTGGAGCGGGGCCAACAGGCCCAGCCCGGCGGAAGTGGGGACGCTTCTTCAGGTGCGCAAGTCTCGAGTAACCGCAGCCCTCTTGTGGCTACAGAGGAACAATCCTCTTTACAGGGACATCGAAATCAACCTGGATGAAATACAGGGCTGGCAGTACGCGGAGGGCTCGACAGTTCCCACCGCTCTCATGGAGCGGATGCAGAGGGAGGAACCCTCGGCGGTGGAAAAGACACACACTGACCCAATCGTCCCGAATACCGATCGCGGATTAGAGGAGAACCGTTTCACAAGCATTGAAGACCTCCTCACCTCGCTACAACCAGACCCAAGCGACGACACCCCTATCTCAGTTGCCAATGCGTCGATGGAACAGCCTCACCCACCACCTGAGGATGCCCATATGTCTGCTCCTGACCCAGAGAGTCTCGACCGTGACGGTGATATCCTATACGAGACGTCAACGTCCGGCATGTTTCCTCTGGACGGGCCAGCCGCATTCGCTGAGGCTGATAAGCTATCCTTCCTAGCTGAGGCTATCCAGCCGAGTCATACTGGACACGGCAATGATGTTGAACCTTCCGCTATGGCTGTCCACGCAGCAGGAGACCAACCGTTCATCCGAGTCGAGCGGGGTGCGGATTTCGCGGACAACCTGCACGAGGACTTCTTTCCACGCACCTTTCCGAAGCTTTTCCCGTGGGGGAGGGGGGGCCCCAAGGCGCTGAGCGAGCCGGACGGCAATTTACATGACGCTTCCGAGCCAGCAAGGCGCAGTGGAAATCACTCGCTCAACTATTGGGCCAAATATGTGTTGCAACGCCATGGGGGCCGATTTGCTACGCATCCAGTGTTTTGTTTCTTGGTTTTCAATCTCCTCCTCCGATCCACGAACCGCCGTATCAGCATGGTCCGCATGACGAGGGGCTCTTTCGACAGATTGGAACGGGTCTATGGAAGCCTGACGGCGGACCGCCTAAAAATAGCCGAGGAGGAGATGCGAGAGACAAGGACCACGACAGATCCGGACATATCGTTCTTGCTTCGTGAATTGTCCATCTTTGGCCACGCACAGCCGCTGTCCAACGAAACTCGACTCTTGATGCGGAGGAAGATACAAGCAGTGAACATCTGGACCGGTATGCCTGCCATCTGGATCACGGTCAACCCCAACGATATCAACAATCCGGTCAAGATGTGGCTCTCCATCCACAGGCTCCACGACTACGACACGGCAAAGGAACTGCTAGCCGATCTCCGGGGAAGGTATGACAGGATCGCCCTCAGCACCATGGACCCAGTTAGCGCGGCCATCTTCTTCCATCGAGAAATCTCTCTGTTCTTTGAGAAATACGTCAGGGCTGGCCAAGAATCGATTTTCGGAAAGATTAGCCATTATTACGCCACGGTGGAGACGAATGACCGAGGTAGTCTGCACTTACATGGACTACTCTGGCTGGAAGGTAATATGAGGTTGCCATCCTTGATCGATGAGATGGCGAACCCCGAGGAAGAAGAATACCGTGGTCAGGTGGTTCGGTATCTAGACTCGGTATTTCACGAATGTTTAGATGAGGAAGCTGGAAGAGCCGTCCGCAAGGAGAGAAAGCCAATCGACCCGATCGAGGAGATCATGCACGACACCGAGGCTCTCGCAGCGGCTTTCGACAACGAGTCCAACTACATTGCGTACTGTTGCCAGGTGCACTCGCACACTTACACCTGTATCAAATATTCCCTAAAAGGACTCGTTAGAGACAGTGCAGATCAAAATAGAGGGACGGCTTGTCGGTTCAAGGCACCTTGGAAGATCGTCGAGAGCACCGGATTCACGGATGACGGTCTGCTCAGAATCCGGCGGAATCACCCGCTCGTCAACCGGTACAACAAAGCAATGGCAGTCGGCCTCCGCCACAACCACGACATCTCCATGATCTTGACTAAGACCAAGGGACTCGCCATGGTATTTTATATCACAAACTATGCCACCAAATTAGACACGCCCATGTGGAAACGCCTTGTCTTCGCAGCTGACGTTCTTCGACAACTTCGTGAATCTGCGGCGCTGAGGGGGCCGAGTCTTGCCGAACAGGATGCCCAGCGCCAGGATGTGGTAAACGAGAGTCGCCAATTTCTGATGAGAGCGGCGAACCGAATCTTTTCCGAGAGACAGCTTTCGGCCGTAGAGGTCTGCTACTTCCTGCTCGGGTATCAAACCGACTTTACTAATGTGCCACACTGGTCCTATATCAATCTGACGGCACTCTACTGGACTATTTTCCGTCGCTGGCCACACCTCCGTCGCCAGGCCTGCATGCAAACAGACGCTGAAGAGCCGTCGGAGACGGTACAGTTTCGGCAAAATGGCCGGACCTTACTGTACCTGGACGCCTATGCCTATCGAGGCCCAGTTCTGAGGCACGTGTGCCTCTATGACTATATGTCTATGATTACCCTGGAGCGCCGCCGTGGCCGAGATGAGGATGAGATCCGTATTGCACTAGAAGGGCCTCCGGAATGTCACGAATGGATACAAAAGCTTCGCCTGCCCCCCGAATACGCGGTCCCGGTCTTTCAGGGATTCATCAGCGACGACCACATGGATGAGCACCCGGTGTATTTCAAACGGTATGCTTCCTTTTCTAGCTCACTTACCCGCGAACCAGCTCTAACGTTCTGGTCAGAAACTCGGTTCTCCATCTGGCCTTGTTCGTACCATGGGAAAAATTTCTCTCCGAGACGCACCCTGATATCACGGGCATATGGCAGAACTTTGCAGATACCCTCTGTGCTCGCTTGAAATTGTGCGTTGCAAACATCTCCCTCCTCAGGAGATCGGCTGAGGATGCCCGTAAGGATGCTCGGCTCTGGGCCAGCCGATCGGAAGGCGACGACACAGTCGATGTAGAATTCCCTCTGGATGAAGGCGATGATAACGATGGGCCAACCACAGAGGAGCCAACGATGGCAGAGCACCACCAAAGCTATACAGCTCTCCTTCGGAGTCTCCAAAATGCTATGCGAGACTCCGACGCAACGAAGGATTCCCCAGTCCTGCGAAGCCTGATCCAAGACTTTTGCCAGGAGAACCCGGCAGAAGAGGGCCGACCTTTTATTCAACGCCACGAGAATTTCTATCAGCAAATTCGCCATCATCAGGACAGCGTCTTGGCCCAGTGTCCCATCCCTTCTACCGAAGACGTTCAGGCTGCGGCGAAGGCCCAGGATCTGCTACATATCCAGATGCTCAACGAGATAGAGGGTGGTGTTATGCAAGGTGATACAGCCTCCATTAATTACGCCAGCATTGACGATCTGCTTGTTCGGCAATGCGATACAGACATCCCCATTCCGAGACGGCTGGAAGACTCAGAAGCACAAAGTCCTCGGATGTTTGTTGAGCTAGGTCCCGTCGGAGGATTCATGGAGCTGGGACTTCGAGCCGCCTCCACATATACGCTCAACAGTCTGCAGAGCATGGCACTACAACTTGTCTGTCAGTTCTTGGACAAGTATATCGACAATCCCGACTCCTCTGGTCAACATCTTCAATACATTGGTGGCCCAGGCGGTACCGGGAAGTCCAGAATTGTCGATGCCTTGAGGGACGTATTCGCGGCTAGAGGACAGCCACATCACCTCCAGATTACCGGCACGTCAGGCAGTGCAGCAGCTCAGATCGGCGGGATGACACTCCACTCGGCCTGCGGGCTGGATATCCATCATTCTAGCGACAGAAAGCAGCCTCCAACTTTCTCAGAAGCGAAGAAATGGATGTGGAAGCAGAAGTTGGCACTTGTGATTGACGAAGTGAGCATGCTCGGGGGAGCCACCCTATTCCATGCGAACTGCCGCCTCCAGGCTCTCCGTGATTGCCCTGACAAGCCATTTGGCGGCATTCCTGTTGTTCTCTTGATGGGCGATTTTTACCAATTCGCCCCCGTGCTCGAGACAAGTCTTTTGGTGGACCGAATGGTGGACCCAGCTTACATGACCTCCTTGGGACAAGCCACCATTGCTCACCATCGTGGCCACAACCTCTGGCTGATGTTTAAGACCGTTATCCTTCTTGAGGAGCAAGTTCGCGCGCGAGACGATCCTCAGCTGGGCGATCTTTTGGACAGAGTACGGGCTGGAACCCAGACGAATGAGGACCTTGACCTGCTCAACACCAGGCTCGTGGACCGCTCCCAAATCACCTTCAAGGCTGGCTTGCGCGCCATAACCCCGCTCAATCGCAACCGATGGAGCCTCAACATGGAAGCCTTGATAGATTGGGCCCGCTTTCACAGAAGGCATATCTCGATCTTCATCTCGACCCACACATGGCGCAGCCGGGCCTTATCCCAGCTGGAGGTAGCCCAGACCATCGAGCAAGGCGACAACTCCAGCTGCAAGATCCCTGGGGTATTCTTCTACGCCCAGGGAATGCCCGTAGTTGTCAACAAAAATACCTACACCGGCTTGAGAGTTGTGAACGGGGCCGAGTTTACGGCTGTGGACGTCATCCCAGATCCAAAGTTCCCGGGCTACTATCTTGCGGACGATGTTACCATCCACTTCGGCCCGCCACTGGGCATACTGTTGGAGTCGCAAGACACAAAAGATCTAGCCATCCCGGCCCTCCCAACAGGCACCGTGCTCATCCGGCCCATCACGCATACCCTCGATCCAGCCAACTCTCACTACAGGTTCTTATCCGGGAAATGCACTCGGCGAGGACTACCTGTCGTCCCGGCCTTCGTTCTGACTGACTACAAAGCCCAAGGCAAAACATTTATAGACGTTCTCTTGGAGCTGCGAGGCAATCGCATGACAAATGGGCAACCATCGAAGTGCGACTTCACCAGTCTCTATGTGCAACTATCCAGGTGCAGAACACTGCAAGGCATCAAACTGCTCAGTCCCGTACGGCCGCAGGATTTCCTCGGCAACAAGCCGGACCAAAGCATGATCGATGCCATGCAGAGACTGACGGATCTAGCAGTAGAAACACGGCGATTGTTTGAAAGTCAACAGATGCTTACATAGATCAGCGCGCGAGATGTATATAGCGGCACATACGAGACCCTATATCTCATAGGGCGACGGCACCGCTTGCCAATCATCTGGATCATTCTCGCCTCCGGTTCCGGTTCCGGTTCCCGGCCGTAACTTCATCTGCTCTTTGCAATAGCCTTTCCACCACTCCTCAAACGATTGCCTATTATACATATGTGTCGGTGCACCGTCTCCTTCTCCAAAGAGATCCAGGATGTGATCACAATACATCCACACGCCTTCCAGATGCTGAAGTCGCAACGGCTTCTGGTCCTTCCGCGCCACTAGCACCGTGCCGACGTTGGATTGCCAGCTCGGGGGTGCAAACCCGGATTCATGGTCGATGTTGAGATATGTGATCATCTGATTGTCGAGATCGGCCCGGTTTGCGGACTGAGTGCCGACCCGATGGAAGACTAATGGAACCTCGATGAGTCTTGGGATAGGAGGCACCAAATTCGAGAAGATGGGGTGATCCGCCTTGATCATTGTCACGGACCAAGGCGCGAATCTGATTCTCTCACCATCGCACCGAACGATGACGGCTTGGATAGACCCTGAGGCGCTGCCTGTGACTGGCGCTGTCATAGCCGATCCACCCGATTGTGGGGTCCCTGGAATGGGAGCTCGGGGGGTAGGGACTGACGGAGGAGATGTTTCTGGTTCTGAATCCGTGTCCAGGTTATCCCATTTCGAGTAATCAATAGTCATGGCGAATAATTGAATGCAATTTGATGCTACTCCCTGAGGAATATGTAGAGTGAACAGAAAAGGTAAAGGAACACATACACGAAACAGCAATGCTGTCGAAAGCGGGGTTTGAGTAGCAAGCGCCTGTGCGCGCCGCGGCTAAAAGCGCAAAAGGCAAGAGGCAGATCACACGCAGACGCCACCAACCCCCTGATCCAATCCACCAATCCCTGTAACCGCAACACAGGCGGCTTCTCAAGCGCTCGGCTCGTTCCGAAAAGGCATTGGCGGACCCCGTAGGGGACCGGTCTCCTGTTAAAAGGTCTAAGTTACATGTGTCTGAGAGGAGCACAGCTCCTCACATAGTATCCACATCCCTGCCACCAGCAGATCGGACCATCTTAGTCATACAGTCTCAACACTCCCACTCGAGCTGCTGTTGGACTTGATGTGTACGCCTGCCGAGCCTCGTTAAAACCCCAAAAACACCTTCGTGGGTGAAAACTGCAGGGAAAGAGCATCTCGATCCAGGCACTCGGAAATTCTTGACAGTCTCGTGCAATCTTGGGACAGTAGGTCTTCTATCCGCAGAAGATCTCCCTCCTGAGTTCATCTTTGCACCTTGCTTCTCAATCCAGCGCAATCTTGAACCCACGGGTCTTCTTTCTGTCCACAGAAGATCTCCCACTGGGGCCCATCTTTGCACGGTCTTGCAATCTTGGGACCACAGGTCTTCTTCTATCTGCGGAAGATCTCCCTCCAAGCTCATCTTTGCACCTTTCTTCTCAGTCCAATGCAATCTTGAACCCATGGGTCTTCTTCCATCCATAGAAGATCTCCTGCGGAGGCCCATCTTTGCAAGGTCTTGCGATCTTGGGACCACAGGTCTTCTTCTGTCCGCAGAAGATCTCCCTCCAAGCTCATCTTTGCACCTTCTTCCCAGTCCAGTGCAATCTTGACCTCATGGGTCTTCTTCTATCCACAGAAGATCTCCCACTTAAGCTCATCTTTGCACCTTCTTCCCAGTCCAGCGCAATCTTGAACCCGTGAGTCCTCTTTCTGTCCACAGAAGATCTCCTATCTATGCCCGTCTCTGCAGGTCTTGCAATCTTGGAATCTTGGGACTGCAGGTATTCTTCTATCCGCAGAAGATCTCCTGCCTATGCCCATCTCTGCAGGTTCTTTTCAGATTCAGTGCAATCTTGAGTCAATGGGTCTCCTGTCTGGTCGGTCTCCCACTTCAGTCCATCTTTGCACCTTCCTCACGCTTCAGTGCAATCTTGGATCTGTGGGTCTCCTGTCTGTCCATGGTAGGTCTCCCATCCATGCCCATCTTTGCACCTTCTCACAATCGTCGTTCTTTGAGACCCAATGCTTCCCGAAATCGTAAGAAGCGATCCTTCGGCAAAGCCTTCGTCAGCCCGTCAGCCACCTGCTTGCCTGTTGGAATGTACTGGAAGTCAACGGTTCCATCATTGACCTTCTCCCTGCAGTAATGATGTTGAATATCAATATGCTTGGTTCTTGCATGGAACTGGGGATTCTTCGACATTGCGATCGCTCCTTGGTTGTCTCCGAAGATCACAGTTGTCTTCAGTTCTGGGACCTCCCTGTATTCTTTCAACAGTTCCTGGAGAAGGCTTCGCAACCAGACAGCTTCCTTCGCTGCTCCCGTTTGCCCCATGTATTCTGCTTCACATGAGGACAGGGCAACAGTCCTTTGTCTCTTCGAGCTCCAGCTAATAGCGCCCGTGCCAAGGTTGAACACGTATCCAGACGTTGACTTTCGAGTCTCCAGATCTCCCGCCCAATCCGAGTCGGTGTAGCCGAGAAGAGGTTGCAGCTTTCCTTGGTACACCAGTTCCAGATTTTGCGATCCCTTGAGATATCGAAAGATACGCTTGACAGCCGTCTGATGTTCGTTGGTTGGGTTTCCCAGGTGTCGACTGCATAAAGAGACGGCAAAGGCAATGTCGGGTCTCGTCCCAAGCATGAGATACATCAGGGATCCAATCGCCTTTGCATACCACTGCTTGAGTTTATCGGTTGCCTTATAGTCGGGGTCTGGTTCCCCGAACTTGCTTGTGGCAACTGGTGTGGCATTGGGGGCGCACTGGTCCATTCCAAAGCCTCGAAGTATTTTCTCCAGGTACGTTGTCTGCGACAAGGAGATCGATCGGTTCGCCCTGTCTCTTCTCAAGGACATGCCTAGGTAATATTTGCATGGGCCCAGGTCTGTCATCTTGAACTTGTTGCACAGAGCTTGCTTGACCGCTACGATCTCGTCCTTGGAGGGTCCAGCAATAAGCAGATCATCCACATACACCGCAATGAACGTGTGACCTTTCACGAAGATCCCCATGTCTGAAAGTAAAGGCTTGAACCCGAGTGTCTCGAGGAAGGTCGAGAGGGTCTCGTACCACACTCTTGGAGCTTGCTTCAGTCCATACAGTGCTCTCAAGAGCTTACAGACTCTCCCACTTCCATCGTCGAATCCTTCGGGCTGTTCCACGTATATCTCCTCAGTTACGAGGCCATAGAGGAAGGCTGTCTTGACATCCATTTGTTCCAGTTCCAAGTCGAGTGCCGCCGTAATGGCAAAGATCATCTTATAGCTCATCGGCTTGACAACAGAGGCGAAGGTTTCGTTGAAGTCAACTCCTTCCCTTTGTTCGAATCCTCTCACGACAAAGCGGGCTTTGTACCGCAGAACCTCCCCATTTTCCCCTCGTTTGAGCTTGAACACCCATTTGCCTCGAAGGGCCTTTCGTCCTGGTGGGAGCGTAACTAGGGTCCAGACACCATTCTCGATTAGAGATCCGTGTTCATCCTTCAGTCCTCCCCACCAGAGTCTTCCATGAGGACCCTGAATGGCTTCCTTGAAGGTTCTCGGTTCTGACTGGTCGATGTCGCGAGCAACTAGGTACAGTTGTCTTGCAATCGTTGCGAGGAAGGCGAAGTTTGTGCTGGCCAGTATATATCTCGATGGCAGCTGTCCTCTGGTCGATCTTTCGGGCAGCCGAGACTCTGCGTGCCGTTCTGTTGCTTCCGGTGACACTTCGTGCTCGTCTGTGGCAACATGGATACTCGATCTGGTTGACTCTTGGTCCGGATTCCAACCTGGATCTCCCACTGAGGACTCATCCAAGATCGTCTCTCCACGGCCAATCTCCTCGGCTCCATTTGCCTCTCCTGACGCGATCGGAAGGGGCGACGGTTCTAAAATGATAGGATTTTCCACGTCTGTGTTCTCTTCTCTGTCTACCCGTCGTCGTTGCGATGGCCTCTGGTCACTCATCCGATGCGTGAGGTTGTCGGGTGTTGGTTCGACACTTTTGATGTTTTCAGAGAAGACGACATTGTTAGACACAAAGACTCGTCCCCTTTCGTCAAGGAGAATATAGTTCGTACTGCCCTGGTAGCCGAGAAGCTGACATGGAATGCTCCTAGATTGCATCTTCTTTCGTTTAGAGGATGGAAGTAGAGCCCATCCTCGTGAGCCAAGGACTCGCAGGTGACTGAGGTCGGGAACATCTCCATACCAGGCTTGGTATGGAGTGGTGGAAATGCTTGCCGTGGGGCAGAGATTTCGGATGTGGTTCACTGCCTTGAGGAGGTATGGCCACCATTTCAAAGCAAGCCCAGATTTGAGCAGTGTGGGCGTGAGTTTTTCTAGGATGATTCGATTGAGAACCTCTGCCAATCCATTTTGTTCGTGTTGCTCTGTGGCCGTGTAGGAGAGATGAATTCCTCTGTCCCGACAGAACATAATCAGGATGTGGCTTCGATTTTCTCCTCCTCGATCGAGATGCAGGAAGTGGCATCGTCTTTCCGGTCTTTCGAACTGCTTCAATAGATGCTGGAAACATTCTTCGAACTCTGACTTTTCTTTGATTGGATATACCCAGGACATATGAGTAAAGTCATCAATAAAGCAGGCCCAGTACCGGCTCCCGTCTACTCCCACTTCCGGGAAGGGCCCAGCAATGTCCGCATGAATGCACTCCAGGGGGTAAGTTCCTTTCTTGATCGGTCGAACGTGAGGGCATTCCTTGAGTTTGCCTTGTGCACAAGCTCCACATGGATTTGATGTAGACTGATCCGGTCGAATTCCAGTAGACATCCTCATCAGTCTCGTAATATTTCTCTGTCCCAAGTGTGCAAGTCGTTCGTGCCAAAGATGCAGTCGAGGGTCTTCCTCTGAAAAGGAGGCCAACACGGTTTGAAAGTGATCTTCCTCAGCTTCGTCGACCACATAGACGCCTGAGATCCTTGTTGCAGTGAGGACGACTTTTCCTTTGTTTGTGACCACTGCCTTCCCATTTCGGAAAAGAACTTCTGCACCCTTCTTCTCCAGCGCTGACACGGACAATAGGTTCGAGCATCCTTCTGGAACGTAGAGAGCGTTGTCGAGAGTAACATTCTGTGGCCCCTTGGGTCCTTGCACTCGGAGGGTATAGGTTCCACGGCCTCCTGGCATAACTGTTGCGTTTGCAATGCCATTGATCGGGAATCCCTGGTACTTGTGGAGAACTGTAAAGTTCGTATGGCGGCAGAAAATATGTGAGGAGGCACCACTATCCAAGACATGGATCCGTTCGAGGGCCCGAGCTTGGAGGGGTGTCTGGGATCCAGAGAGTCCGAATGACGAGCTAATTAATCCAAGGTGACCTTGGAAGTCATTTTGCCAAAGTGCCAGTCTCGCTTGGTCGGGTTGGATATATACAGGAGTCGCAGCCGTAGCAGATTCCGGTTCATCATTCGTCTTCCCCTTTTCCTTCTCTCGTCTTTGCATTTTTCGTTGTCGTCTGTCGTAACCCGTCTTGTCATGCTCTCTCCTGAGTTCCGGGTGGAGATTCCAGCAAGCTGACTTGTTGTGTCCTTTTCTTCCACAGTGTCCACATCCCGAGGTATCCCGGGCCACCATGGCTCTGTGTGCAATCCTTGCAGTGGCTCCTTTTTGTCTGTCCTCTTCTTGGGATGCGGCAAAGATAGCAGTTTCGAACGTAACGGCCTCTTTGAGGATGACGTTGCGATTGTTTGGATCTCGGATAGGAAGGATGTTATGGTTCTGATTGAAAGCAGTGAGGAAGACTTCATAGTCTGGACCAAGCCCGCAGAGGAACTTGTTGACAAAGTGTGGTTCCCCAATCTGGCAGATTTCATCCATCTCCAAGAGTTCAGCCCTTACTTGACGAAGCTTGTTTGCATATTCCATAACCGAGCCACAAGAGTCCAGGGTGAGTTCTTGGTACCTTCGGTCGAGTTCTTGAAAGATGGCGCTTCCAACGGGGCGATACCGGGTTTCAAGGTGATTAATCATGCCCTGGGCCGTTGGTATCCCCGTGGTGAACACTCGGGCATTGTATCCGAGCCGACTGCGTATGGCGCCGCATGCTCGATCCTGACGACTCCTCCAGGCCTCAATCTGTGTTGTGAGGTCGTTCCCTTCTGTTGGTGGTTGAGCATTCCTGGTCAAAAGGTCTCCGTATCCGCACATGTCCAGTAGGTCCAGCATTTCTCTCTTCCAAGTCAGCCACTGGCTGGTTTGCTCCAGCTTTGGAATGGTACTGGAATTGCTAACGAGGTTGAGCGATTCCTTTGAAAGTGACATGGCGAATTTTCGGAGAGGCTGATGTTCGAGGTACAGAGGGGACAGACAGCTTTTGACAGGTTTTAGGTCGAGGATTGGGTAGTCTTCTTGTCTTCGTTAGGCGATGTCTGCGGCGGGAGTTTATATTAGATCGGTGTCGTTTGATTCGTCCCCCGACGGAGTAAGCTTGACAGTATCACTCCCGTTGTCTGAGGAGGGGTTGATAATCTGATTTCGATCATCTGACACACCACTTCAGACGGTCTTGCATCATCTGAGTCAGCCTGAGTGGGTTGGTTTTCCAGCCGTTGGCTGGCTCCGCCTCGCAATGTGAACAAAAATAGCCGCGCGTGACGCGTCCTCACGGGCGACTTTCGCGTCATACTGTTCATCTCGCGGTCAGGTCTGGCAGATCGAGGGGCTGGTTAAGATCTGTCAGCTTGTCGGCCAGGCTGCGGTCTGAGAACCCCTCAGTGATTTGGGCCGATGGTTTAGAATTTGGTATCTTGGACTGAGGGGTTAAAGGCTCCTTCTCGAGATACCTATTTCTAGACATATCTTATCAGCTGATTTGCAAAGTCTGCGAACACCCGAGAATGAAGTAGGTTCAGGTAAGCTGAATGTTCATGCGCAGTGGAAGGAAGTCTTTCGACTTCTTGTGCTGTCCAGGGAAAGTAAAATGAAAGACAGAAGGCACTCAGCTTTTGCGGTTGGAGGAAGATGGCGCCCTCCGGGCTCATAACCTGTTGAAGCAATACTGCGGGAGTAGAAGGTGTTGTGTTGTTAAAAGGTCTAAGTTACATGTATCTGAGAGGAGCACAGCTCCTCACATAGTATCCACATCCCAGCCACCAGCTGATCGGACCATCTTAGTCATACGGTCTCAACAGGATGTCACCTGGGAGAAAATGGTATCGCGATTTCAAAAGTATTGGGCCAGCGCTATTGACGAGAGCCACACGACAACAGACGTCTACTTTGATGTTGGGAAAGAAACTTGCCCTCAGCAGGCATCTCAAGTTGTACCTTGGAGGCAACTGGCAGCTGGAGCCATCGAGGATCCAACGGAGAAACGAGCGGAAACGCTGCTTTATCGGCGATGTTGCTTAGAATCATACGCATTCCAGGTCGGGAATGGGTCCACTGACGACCAAGGGACCCAGAAGCAGGTCTTTTATCCGTTCAGCATGCTTCGGGATACTGGGAGCTTGACCATCGAGACTGGAAAGCGCTCCCTACGCCGCGCTGCTGGCCTTCTCTACTCTCAATTCTACCCCAGTGTCAAGGAAGTCTTTGCAGCGGGGAATGTGTATCCATTCACAAACACAGCCATCGAGACGCTTGCCCTTGACAAAAAGCTAAGAAAGACATGGGAACTCGTTGGAGGTGGTCTCAGCCACCAGCCAGCTGTCTTGATCAAGGCCTACCTGTACACAAAGCTTCGATGTCATTATGCCTTACTGGGATCTATGCAGAAATCTTTCGGCATCAGAGAAGAGCATCGTGTTTCCAAGGACCTGTTCTACGCTGTTGACAGCCAGATAAGCTCCCGAGAGCTCCACGACAAGCGCCTTGTCATACCTACTGACGATAGTTCCCCGTACTATCCCTTGAGCTGTTGTTGTGTCGCGCAGGGATGCTGAGTGCACTTGACAAAAGGTAGTTCTTGTTGTAGTGATTGTAATTATTCTTAGTTAAGTTTTCTTTATAATCTCAATGAGAGGCCCTTTGGGGCCTTATATCTTTGAATGATCCCATCTAGGACTTTGAACCTTAATCGTAGGACTTCAATCTTTAATCTTGATC
>MAEG01000029.1:0-35618 GCA_001680625.1 Fusarium azukiicola | reverse complement strand
GTAATTAAGAGAGAAAGGAGGGAAAAAAAAAAAAAAAAAGAAGAGGAAAGAGATGAAAGGAGATAAAGAAGGATAAGGGGAGAAGATAGTTAGAAATAACACTCGTTTATAAAACGGAGATATAAGATATGCGAGGTATAAGGTAGATGAGCTAGATGTCCCTTGAGCAAATAGCAACTGTCGATTCTGGCTCGAGCGACAGGGCCTTGGACTCGAGAAGTCCATCGCGTCGTGGGGAATGTTGTGGATTCCTGGCGAGTGCATCGACTGGTATAATGGACGTATATCTCTTGGTGTACTTGTCGATCTTTACATTCCCCGTAGCCCACTCCAGGCCCGCTTGGCGTCGCAAACCAATGTTCAATCCATAACAACATCCAAGGTAGCCATCGAAGTCCTACTGCAGCAGCGTCTTCAAGAAGCCCGACGGCTTTTCGACGAAAGAAAAGAATCCGATGCGGAAGATTTAGTTGACAGGGCTATTGATCTCGTAACCCAGGAGGTAGTAAGGGCCTATACCCTCTATGTTCTTCTTAAACTGGAAGCATTTTGGAATCGGCTTCGAACAAGCATGGGGTTTGACAATTTGCCGCCACTACGCAGTCTGCAGCGGCGAAAGGAACAGTTAGCGACCCAAGTGAGTCGAATTTTGACTGCACAGACCATATGGGAAATTTACGCCGAAGCCTGGTCGGTTTATGCCCCCATCATTTCATGTAACGAGCAACATGAATTGCCTGACGAACTACCTTGCTGGATGACGACCCGCAAGTTTACGCCACCCAAAGATTCCTGGTCCGAATTTGTGTTTCAGCAGCTTTTTAATCACACAAGCCCTCCGACGTGGAATCGCCTGTATTTCCTTCAGCTTTACAGGACATTCAAAGGGTTTTGGAGAATGATCGAGGACTATGCGGGCCCCTTTGATAGCCGTTTTCGTCGTCTTGTTGGAAGGTGCATACTGGCTACTTTCAACAGTTATCACAGCAAAGAGGTTGGCACAAACCACGGCCCCGGAACGTGGTACGGAGACCAGCCAGCATTCTTTCAGAATCAGTTCTACGCGCCGTATTTTTCGCCGCCTCGGGGTAATTTCGATTGTCCTTGGAATGGCGTTATTCTACACCTCGTGATATGCCTTGTGTACGAAGCCATCGGGTTAGTCGAAATTACCCTTTTGAGTTTCGCGGTCATTGCACTAGCCTATTTGGGACTTAGCGCTAAACTCTAGCCAACTAGAATTTTGCGGTCACGCACCAGCCTAATCAGGATTTCGCGGTCAACTCACGGCTGACGTGTGCATAAAAAAAAAACTTATCACGTCATATTGCATTTTCTATCAGGCAGCAACGCATAACCACCCATAAAATGAAACTCAGGCCTAAACTGGCAACTCTAAATCATAATTCGAAGCAAGCCTTGGTTTTGAAATTTCATGCAATGTCTTTGCACCTTGCTCTGCCGTCCATTTCTGCGGAGAAAACCAATTTTCTCTCAAGCACCCGGTCTCGAGAATCCTCAGGCACTACAGATGCAGACAAGAGCTCGCACAACTTATCTCCATGTTTAACGATTGAATCTCTATCCTTTGTGGTAGATATATCTAGTTTTGAACGTCATAGAGAAGTGTTCTTCATTAGACGATACTTGTAGAGGTTTGTAGCACTCCTTTGTACGTTTGAAGCGACAAATTGTATTGATGCAATGTCATTGGTCTAGAAATGGCGGGGCAACGCGACAGTTTCACGGGAAACTTGCTCAGCGAAAAGAATTGTCCGCAAACTTCGAGGCAAGAGAGCAATCCTGAGACAACGAAACTCCGAGGGATCGCGAATCGTCTAGGTCTGGGCTCCGAACACTATGACCATCACAGACTATTATTGCTTGCCATCGAACAAGAGAAAGTAGACGTCATCAAGGTTTTACTTAAGGGGCCTAGAGCGCCTATGAACGAGCATGATGCCGATGGCCGAACCCCCTTATCACGAGCGGTGGATATCGGTAATGAGGAAGTAGTCGAATGTTTGCTTGGCGCCGAAAACATCCAAGTGGATGCCGCAGACAAAGATGGATCAACGCCCTTATGGCGCGCCATGGAGAAATCAGATGGACAGGGCAAACAGACCATGGCAGCCTCCATAATCCGAAAAGCAAATGTCAACGTGCCAAGCAATACGGGCCATTGTCCGTTGCTCTGGGCAATTGAGAAGGAAATCCAACAATCGAGAACGAGATCATCACGGTCGCTACAACCATGGCAGAGCTTCTCCGCCGCGACTCCACAGGACTCTATACTTTCTCTTTTACTGAAAAGGGAAGACTTAGATGTGGAGCAGATTGAGTCTGAGGGTCGAAGCCCGTTGCTTTTGGCAGTAAAAGATGGAACCCCCGCAATTCTCAACAAACTGCTGGACACAGGCAGATTCAACGTGAATAGCCGGGATGAAAACGGGAGAACACCACTGTCATTGGCCGCAGCGGGATGTCACCAAGAGATGATCGGATCTCTGCTCAAGCAGCCTGAGATCAAAGTATGCTCCCGGGACAAAAGCGGACGAACGCCACTGATCTGGACCATTTTGAGCGGTAAATTCCATAACATGGAGTTTTTTTTGGAACGGAGTGACTCGGGGATAAATGTTCCCGACGACAATGGACGAACACCGCTCTCATGGGCGGCGCAAGCAGGGACTTTGGCCGCAGTGAAATCATTGCTGGAGAGATCTGGCATCGACAGGAACAAGCAAGATGATCACGGGCGGACCCCACTGTCCTGGGCAGTGGAAAACGAGAGGCGGAATGTTGAAAAGGCAAATCCTTTTCAGCCCGGGCGGCAGGAAAATGAGCGGATTGTTGAATTGCTGGTTGAACCAAAGAATTTGTCCAGTGACAAAAACGGGAGGACACCCCTATCCTGGGCAGCTGCAAGCGCAGATTTGGCGATAGTGAAGTATCTGGTCAACTATCAAGGTGTCGACATCGAGGAGCGGGATGGAGATGGGCGAACGCCTCTGTCTTGGGGTGCAGAGCAAGGATGTCAGGAAGTAGTAGGCTACTTCCTGACTGAAACAACTGCCGACGTCGACTCGAAGGACTACGAAGGACGGACTCCGCTCTATTGGGCTACTAGCGCAGGCAATAAGGGGGCGATGCGGCGTCTTCTCGAGCGAGACACAGGTACATTGCACATGATGGCTGAGAATCGACCGGATCTGGTCAAGCTACTCCTTGACTTCGGATACGACGCCTGCAAACGCAACTCTGATGGCAAGATTCCACTTCATGACGCAGTTTCAGCAGGAAATCTCGAGTCTGTCAAACTTCTCATTTCCAAAAGCCCAGAGTCTGTTAACTGCGAGGACATCGCTGGCCGGACACCACTCAAGTTAGCTGTCGCTAGAAGCCCTCAAATTGTCAAGACACTTGTCGAAAGTTTGGCAAAAGTCGATGAAATTGAGCCAAGTGAGTGGTTCAATGGGAAGGAACAGGGCCAAACTGGAATTGTTTGTCTGTCGAAGCAAAGCCAACGGCAGTCTCTGCATTTCACATCTAGCAACAAATTTGCGGAAGAACTCGCAGAGCACTCATCGGCTTTTGAGCCAAGAATGCGTCTATTGTAAGTCAGTGGCCACTTTCTACTCTAACTCATATGGACGAGGCTGACGTTTGGGGGGAAACAGTCTATGCAAGGATTCGCCCCCGGCGTGGAGGCATGAGGACTTCCTCGGCTTCAAAATACCCCGAACAGATGACAACCTCCTCTTCGATCTAAAACCAGGAAGGCCTCCCAACAGCTCCTTTCAGAAGGTTTGCTTCTATCTAGCAACTTCGTTTCCCACTTGCCCCATGTCGTGGTGTTTGAAACAATCAGAATTACCAGACATGCGAGAACTCATCATCTCATGGGCCATTATTCAACATCCTACCAGGAGCATCGGCTCAACATCTAGGCCAACCGATTTTCTCAGTACACTTCAGAGCAGCAGCATTCCTGACGATGGAGCTCAGTTTTGCATTCAGTTCATTAATGAGCTTGAAGGCAGGTGGGCCAGGCTACTAAAGGGAGTTGAGAATCATTTGCGCAACCATGTAAGCTTTCTGCACTCTTTCTCAGTTCGTGAGCTTCGCAATCAGCCTCTTCATTTACTTCCATTCACGTGGCTCACATAATTCTCATACTGTAGCGGCTGGTTGATTTCGGCAATGCACCAAATGCCTTTGCTCCTTTCGATGAATCGAACGATTTCAGACGGAGCGAAAATCTCATCCAGGAGCTTCAAAGAGACCTTTCAAATCTAGCCAACCTCAGAGACATTCTCAACAATCATATCCAGCAAGCTCTGGCTTTCATTAACAAATACTGCCACCTTTACAACGACGGAAAAGGTGAAAAACAGGCCCAGGATACAATCGCGCAGCTTGAGCTGCGAGGAACCAGTGATCTTGACAGATCAGAGCAGATGTTAAGAGATCTTTTAACTTTTGTACTGTACGGCGGCATGTTTTGTGGCTCACAACACTAATGAGTTGCCAGGAGTTTGCGCGAGTATCCGTCGCTGAAGCACGCCGATCCGCCGCTGTTGCGAATAGCATGAAACGTCTTACCTGGATAACTGTACAGTGACTATCTCCCGCCTGCAGTACTTTTCGCTGATTGTTTTAGTTTATCTTTCTTCCGGTGATGTGCGCTTCTGTACGCGGCGACCTTCCCTTTAGCAGAGCTTTTTTTTCTTTTAAAGTGTTCGCGGTCAACTAATCAGACCATCTCTATTTTAGAGTCTCTTTGGAATGAATGTTGACATTTTGAAAGACAACCCTGACTGGAAATGGTTTGCTCTGACGGGAGGAGTGATGGTAGCCCTGACGATGTGTATTTGGCTCCTGTTTGAGCGCAATCCGGTATGTGAACCTTCTGCAACCTGTCAGAGTTGATCTGGATGCCTAACACAAGCATAGATGATTGAACTTTGGATTAAGAGACGCGTAGGGTTGAAGCGGTAAATTATTTCTCTAGATCTTTGTAGTGTGGCGTATCTTTCGCTGTGTAACTAAGTTATTATGATAAGCTCGACGATATCCTGAGGTACTACGCCGCCCTGGCCTTCCACCCTGCCTTTGGTTGTAATGTCGTCGAGCGTGAGTGGGATACTCGACATGAATGGGCCCGAAACGTGAAGAAGATGGTTAAACGGGTGTGGAACGACCCCTAATCAAAACTTGAAATTACTCACATGAGTGGTGAGCCCGTTTCGAAGGGGAGGAAAACGCTCCATAATGAGTTCAGCCAGTTCAAGGAAGATAAGCGACAGAAAGCCTTGATATCGCCGTCAGTCAGCTTGTTAGCAGACAAGTACGAGTGCTGGCTGCTGAGTACTTCAGAGGCTGACAGTGAGATAACTGACCCTACTATACCAACTCCCACTGTTATTGGGCACCCAATACCGCTTTTCTGGGGTCCGGCTACAAGAAATCTTGGCCCATGCATTTCCCCAGTCCCCAGCTTCCATGCCCCCTGCCCTGATTCCCTGTCGCCGTAAATAGGAAACAGCTTGATCGGCTCGATTTTTAAAATGAAAGAGAAAGTACCGGATGATGTCCTAGTGTGGAGGTCATTGCCCTCACAATCGTACCATCACTCAAGTTCCTTTCAGCCAGCTTTCAAAGCTCAGGGAGCATGGACCTTGATGAGGTGATCTATGTTATCTCCTCTCCGGGGAAAGAGACAACTATGTCGATCATTGCCGTTTTTAGTTTTTATTGAGCCCTTATCTAAGATCCTAGTAACACCTTATTTGACCGGCTGTAGCCACAATAGCCCTATCGTGGGGGTCGAGTCTTATAAGCAGGGCGGATATGAGCATACGTCAGATAGGCGGCCTAATCGTAGGCAGTAGATTAAGTCATGGTGGGCATGCATGGCAAGACGTAATTGCCTTGAAAGAAGACGCATGTGAAATTGTGGTTAAGCAATGAGGGGAGAAACTGTCGACTCACATCAAAGTGTGACCGGACTGGGGATGATTGGCCGTAGTATCTTGCCCAAGTCCGTCGCTTACCCCCCGCATACCCCGTCAGATCAAATCATGGTAGGGCAAAGCCGGCCCGGCCCGCACTAATCGCTTAGAGCTGACGAGATGATCTGCGTTACCTTTCGTCCTTAGGGGAAACACCTGCTGCCGCATTGCATATGATGTTGGTTGCAATAGACCTTCTTGTCTTACCTCACATGATACGAAGACTCATGACTTACTTGTCTACCAGTAGTAGCCAAGGCGAATAAAGCCGGCAGGATGCGGTATTTTCTCAGCCAATATTGCCAGAAATGCATTGACCTATTGCTGCCTTGGTCGAGCCGAGGTGGCTTACTGGGGGTGTTTGTGGGCACCACCTGAGAAAGGCGAGATCGTTCACTCAACTTCCTCAAACGTGTGAAGGCGCCTGCATTGCAATTTTTCGTTTGCCTCGATTATTACGCTGTCTTCGTGTCAAGATTCAATTGGCCTAATTCTGCTAAACAGCGATATATCATTCTGTCGGCATTTCAACTATTGGTAACGCCACTCCTTTCCATGCTATGATTGGTGGTGGGCGCAGCTATCACCCTGCAGAGGACACCCATTCTGTTAGGTCATATCGGGTCAAAATTCAGACTCGAAGTGAGACCTGGGGATCTAGACGAGCCTCTGGCCTTCTCTCAGTTACAAAATCCAGTCATAACTGCATGGCCCAAGACAAACTACCCTTTAATTCCCTCGTTCCCGATCAGCCTTATCAATTATTAGTTCAAAGGGACTCCATTTCACGTTACACAAAGTCGGCAAGCCTCGATCATCGACATTCAACCAACGGAACCAAAGAGCCCCTAGCAATGTCAGGGTCGCAAGTTTTCCCAACCCCAGTTCAGCCCAAGTTGCAGGTTCAGTACAAAGAGCTTTTCGAATCCAGTGAAGAGCACAATGACATCTTAGCTGCGGATGTTGTACTTGTCTACGCCACCCACAGTGACGAAGATTCAATATCGCTCTTTCGCTACTTGCCCTCGGGTGCTACTAAGAACAACTCAGAAACTGCACAAGAGCACAGAAGAACACCTCCAAAAGAAGGTCAAGATACTACCACAACCAGAGTTTGCAATTGGCTCCAAGACGAGAACATGCTTCGATCAGCGTTGCCGGCAGCCAGGGTCCTTGCCATTCCCTTGATATTGACCCCGGATATCCAAATCAACTTCAAAGACGAAGCCACTGCCATCTGTGCTGAGGTCAGGCGTCGGATAGGAGTTGGACAAAGACCTGTCATATGGATAGGCCATGGCTATGGCAGTGTTCTCATCACATGGCTGTTCAAACAAGAGAACTCGGACAGCGAGCTTCTTTTGTCCACCACGGCCATCGTGTTTTTTGCAGCACCAACCGACACTGGCCGTGACAGTGCACTAAGAGAATGGACCTGCAAAGAGCTACGCATGAACTCGGATGCCCGCTTTTTCAAGGCTTTGTCTTCTCAAAGCAACGTTCCTATTCCATGGATAAACTTGGCTGAGCAGGCCGAACAACACGACATGCTAGTCCTGTCAGTCAATGCGGCTCAAGATGGTGGAGACAGCAAGCCAAAAAAAGTCCCAGCGAGCCCGGACGACGTGAAACCCAACGAGAAGGCAAAGAAGCCCCATGACCAAGAAGGTGCGATGGAATCTGGTTTCCTGAAGCCAGGCGACAGGAATGAAACTCTTTTCGGCGAGTTATGGCGAAGAACAACTAGTGTCAGCAACACAGCAAAATTCTCGGGGCGTGAGGATCGAATGTTTGTGGGAATTTGCAAGCTATTGCAAAAGGCAGTCAAGACTCACCTTATCTTATCTGCCGCAAAGCACGGAATGCACAAAGATATCGCAGATCTCATTAAGAGGGGTGTTAGTATGCTATTACACAACAACCAAGGCGAGACTGCGCTACATCTTGCTTGCCAAAAATGCGATGTGGATATTGTTCAACTCCTCGTGAGAGCTACAGACATCAACCTGCAGCAGCTTGATAGGAGAGGCATTACAGCACTTCACTTCGCCGCTCGAAGGACAGATGACCAAGGCCTCGAGGTCACACGGGTTTTACTTGAAGCGGGAGCGAAGTGGACGCTTGTGAACGAGGACGACAAGACACCCCTTGAACTCGCCACCAAACCGGAAACCATTCGCTTGCTGGAGAATCCTCCACCGGTACGGCGCGAATTCGTCAAGAGGACGATGGAAATCGCGGTGCGAGATGCTGAGCAAGAAGATGCTTGCAAGAACACTTTGATGTTGGTCCGAGAATTGAACTTTGCTCCTAAGCGAGATATGGTTCGCCTACTCAAGGAGACCACCATTGAGGAAGTCATTTATGGAAAGAAGCCCGTTGGAGAGATCTTGGATGAATGGTTTTCAGCCCGCAGACCCAAGGATCAGAACGCGGACCAAGTCTGCCAATGGTTTCACATACCAACCAATAATGTAAGTGGGCGACATCGTTGCTGGCGAACGAAACGGCTGATGAATATCAATTCTCCAGATGTGCTGGGTTCATGTATGTGTCTTTGACTCATACTATAATCATAACCTTTACTGAGTTACTAGGATCTCTTTGTTAGACTCGATGTACAGGAGTGGCCTTGGCCACAAGGTTTCAGAGACTATGGTCGTCCCCAGAGTGTCAGTTGTATCCCCAGTCCTCATGATAAAAAGTCGACGCCTCTTTATAACCTATCGCTAACCGTTTTCTGATAGCGATGTGTACACTGGGGACCTAGAAGCTCAAATAAGACGAAGAAAGGCGAGTCGAAAGCTTGGTCCCTTATGGTGAGCTCACCCTCCCCAGCAATGTTGACTTCAAGTCGGTTCATTGACTCTCCCAGATACCTTACATCGCGTTTGGAGATATCGAAAGTCAAGACGTGATGCAAATGGCTATGGACGATTGCCGAGACCGTAACGGCCGAGATCGTTTTCTGTCAAGCCCCATCTGCTATCACACAGCGCGTAAAAGAGAAAGAAGGAAGATGCGTGAAGTTCTTGATACATTCGGCAAACGTGGTTATGAACTAGGACCTTTTCATGGGAAGTTCAAACGTTTCCAACCGAGCTTGAGGAATTCATATAGAGGACAGCGGCGATACTGGAGTCAGGAGTTGGAAGTTTCTCGACGGCTCTGCACTTATCTTTTCTATGAACACCCAACATCCAAAGAGAGACTGCCCTTACATCCACGACGGTAAGTAGCTATCTTTCCTAACGAGGCGCACAGATGAATGCTAATATAAGTCTTTCAAACGACAAGAACATTGGATCAGTCATACTATCACATGCTTCCTAACACGTTCTATCGAGACAGGAGTCAGGTATACTCACGCCAAGCCAAGAGGCATCGAGTGCCAAAGAGGAATGATCTTGATTGCGATTCTTTGTAGGACCATCCTTGCTCCTACTTATAAAGCGTCCTTGAGTTGGCTGACTCTTGGAATGTAGAGATACCGATGAGGACTCTTCGACTCGTTTATGGGGACGCAACTTTCGAGAGGGTCCATGGCCGCATACAAACGGTGACATTCTCATGGTTGATCAGCTCTGGCTCTGGGTCATCCCGAGAGGAGAGCCCGGGAAGCCAGATACCATAATCACGAGCTTCCCTGACTGGGACAAGTCATGGCGGACACTGAATGAGCGCATCCTCAGTGATTCCTTCCAGCCCATTTCCACTACAACGGAGGATTTGGTGACGCTCATTGTCAAGGAGTGTTGCCAGACAATTCGTCGGGGACCAAGAAGAAAGTCACCGAATGCGATAGAAGCATTCCAACATGCAGTGGGGACTGCGGTAAGTGACCTCTTTAACCTGGAGCTATATGGCTAACAATGGAACTCAGGAGGAGAAAGAAGCGAAGCTTCTTAAATCATTCAATATCTTGTCTGGATTTCTCTCTGATCTGAAGGCTGAACATCCGAGTCACCGCGAGTTCCGAGACTTCCTTTTGAGGGACCTCGACATCCTCAACGAGACAAAACTGCTGACTGAGGTCAAAGACATCCTCGATGAAATAAAGATGATTGAGGTAGTATTAGGTGTGCAAAGAACAGTCTTGCAGGAAACAGATCGTCACCACAAAAGTCTAAACTTAGAGGATGTGGTTTGGGTTGCCCAAATACAGGGCATTTTCGAGGACATGAAAACCCGATCAGAGACAGTCGAGAAAGGGGTTAATACCGCCTCTATTTATTTAGGTTCATCCCCATACTGACATACTGGATAGGTCGAACGTTTGCTTGACTTGAAACAGAAGCAAGCGAGTACTTGGGAGGCACGAATTGCCCGTGAAGGTGCAGCTGAAACAGCCAGACAAGGCAAGGTACGTAATGTCAAGTTTTGCCTAATTTAACACATCCTCCTTATCTTCTATTATATAGCCAATAGTTTCTCTTACGTGGGGAAAGAGTACTTAGCAGTCTACCTATATCGTATAGTCTCCGCTAGGGAATACCATAGTTAGAACTCTTATTAACTCCTTCGTCCACTTACTTAATTACTTATTAGCCTTAAGCCACTTTCTTATTAATAACTACACTAGGCGGTATATTTCAAACGACTAGTTCCCAATCTCTACCTAGACAAGAGAGAAGCTTAGCAATAGCGCCAGAGCATCATTAAAGTCTAATTAGCTAGTGCCGTCTCGCAATAAGGATATCGGAATCCCCTATCTATCGAACATACTCATCAATACAAGTAAATCTATAGCTAACTACTCTATCTTCTAGATCTAGGTAAACGAGATCTACCACATCGCGATAACTACCGTAGGATCTCGAGAAATTCGGACACTCTAGCGTGCCTTGGCGAGCGGGGCTGGGTGGCCGATCACGCCACCCGCGAAATTTAGCCGGCGGCTTGATTCAACTTCCAGATATGAGCTTGAAGCCATCGCGAAGGCGTTAATGACCTATTTTATGACTTTCAATAGCGAAGATGACTTCTTTTGGTAAGCCGATGAAGCTATATAGACTTCTGAAGCTGCTAAATCTAGTCATCTAGCGGGATAACCTCTATAACGTCTTGAACCTGAGATATCTGCGAGTCATAACTTTCCTCTCGTCGAGCTGATCTTTGTGAATTATTATGATCTTAGAGTCGTTGGATAAGGTCAGCCTTCTTCCCCGAGACTTTGAGCCCTCTTTCCTTCAGTATTTCCCTTAACTTAGCTATAACCTCCTTATGATATCTTGTTATTATCATTAGCTCACTATCGTCGGCGGAGATAAGTTCCTGATCGTCGAAGAAGGGGTCCACCGGGTCTTCGTCCTTGACGATGACTTCCTCCGCATTTTCCCAACCCGTGAAATCGATCTGATCTAGTGAGATATCTTTGATGCTGATGAAGCAGTCTTCGGATCCATCTGGCCGCATACTTATCCCGCAGTTTAGGAATGCCTTTTTCACTAAGTCCGGGTTGGAGTTAAGACGCTGAAGAGCAGCGGCGACGACGTGTATAACTATAACCCTTTTATCACCTATAGTCTACTGATAATCCGGTCCTTTCTCCCTCTCTATACGCTCCATATACTCGTCAGTTGCCTCCTGAAGCCACCGCTTAAAGGGACCGTTGATAGCTATATTAAGAGGTTACAAAAGAGCTATATAACCTCCTGGGATAAGCGCTAAAGTGATATTATATGCCTTTAATTCCTCCTTAATAGAGGGCGTCTTATGGAATGCTGCGGCATCTATAACCAAGAGGAAGTTATCGCTATCCTCCGAGCAAAGTGGCGAGAGCTCTTCCTTAATCCAGCGTGAGAAAAGGTCCTCGTTATTATATGCCGTCTTATTATATTCCACGGTGATATTAGGCGAGTATAAGTGCGCTTCCTTTTCGGAGATTTAACTACCTTCCTCGGTCGGAACGCCATGGAAAATGAGTTTTGGCTTTAGTCTGTGGATGCCGTCTGCGAAGATATATAAAACTAATGTTACTTGCCTCTTATTCCAGCCAGAACGGTCTGTTTTGCCGGCTATAGTTCTGGCACCTTGTATCTCCCACATATATCCGTTAAGAAACTCAAAAGGAATTGGGGTCTCGTCGAGGTTAAGTATTAGCCACTTCGGGAACCGGCGTTTTAGCGAGTTTAGAATCCTCGCGATATTTCGAGATTGACCTCTTTTTTGAGAGACGCGTCTGATGAATCGTAAGAAGTTATTCACAACGTTGATATAGTCTTCTGGCCGCTTTGAAGATTATTTTATCACTCGACGCTTTATAATGTTGTGACGCCGTAGGAAACCCCGCCACTAACCGTAGGAGAATGGGAAGGGCCACGGCACATCCGGATATAGCTCCCTAAAGGCTAACCGTGCCTTGAGGCGAAACCAAGCGGTTGTGACGATCTGTTGCTTCTCTCGGCGCTCCAAGAAGAGGCTATATAACTTCTCTTCTAGGTCGGGCCACTGTGAAGCGTAGCGGCGCTGTTGATTCGATATATGAGACTCACGGAATTCGTTCCAGTCAGTAATCGTGCTCTTGGGGATCTTAAAGTATTTCTCGGCATCGCGAAGAGATGGTGGCTTCCACTCGCCGAGGCGTTGAACACGATGGTGAATTAACCATATGATAACCTCCTCTTTCTTCTCATCTGAGTATAACCTCTCTTGACGACGAATTGCGGTACTCGCAGTAAATTTCCGGTCCTTATATAGCTTCTTCCTCGGTCCCGGCTTCTTCTTTGGCGTTGCAGATGAAGCCCACGTACGGGGATTAGTCTTAATATCGCGAAGGGCAGGCATCGTACCAAAAAAAAACGCGTTAGCGATAACTTCACATAAGAATTCTTTAATTGACGATAAAAAAAGAGATATTCCCTTAACCTCGATATCTTGACCTTGTGATATTACCCCGCCCGGGATGACTTCCGCATACTAATTGTATGTGGAAGTGATCATCGGAAGAGTGGAACGCCAAGAGCCTTAGTCCGGCGCTAGGGTGTCCGAATTTCTCGAGATCCTACGGTATATGCCGTATGCTATTATCTCGCCGAAGGTCTTTTAATCCCTCCTTTCCTAGGAGACGCACTTAGTTTACTTTACTCTCCCGGAATAGTTCAAGGTAGTCCGATATAGTTGTCATAGGTGCTCTTATCTTAATATACGCCGCAGCATGGGTAATTATAAGAGGTATGTATTCTAGAGCCTAGATAAGCGTCTTTATATTAGCTTTACTAGACTCACTAAATAGCACTCTAGTATTAAGTAGCGCTAGTATATCCTCTTTATCTATTAGCTCTACCTAGACAATATTACCATACGGCCCGATGAGATTTATTGCCGTAATTCTATTCCTTAAGGTAATAAGGATTCTTCTATTCGATATTTAGGCGAGGAAGCTTTTAAGCGGCCTTATATAGCTAAAGAAATCTTCATTATCGTCAGTATTATTAAGTACTATAAGCCATCGGCTATTTCTCTTATCGCGAAGCTAGTTATTTATAAGTTAGAGGATATTAGCCTTTAGGTCCTCGCGTCTAGGGATTTCGGCCTTATTAATAATATCTCTATAGGCTTACTTAAATCAGGCAGCATTTGCCGCATATACCCAAAATACCTAAGTTTATGGTATAGACTCCCTAACTCTATATATATACTTAATAGCAATCTAGGACTTCCTAGGAGGGATATAAGCAGGGCCTCCCACTGGATGATATATAGTAATACTTACCCCACGCCTCCTAGACCGACGAGGGCTACCCGGCTATGATTATCGGTAGCTGCTTATTCCTGCTTCTCAAGTATCTTTATAATGATATCCTCTCGGCCTATAAACGCGCTATCCCTCTAGAATAGAACCATAATAGACGGCTTAGGTCTATTTTATGCTCGCACTAGAAGCCAGCATTAGCTAAAATTAAGCATAATAATGATTTAATAGAGACACTCTTCTTTTATATAGCATAAATAAGAAGCACTTAAGCTACTTATAAAAACGAGCCGCAACTACACTAGGAGCATCCTTCTCAAACCGTTAGAGCTTATCGCGCGCATTGGTATACCCTGGACTGCTTTTCGTATCAAATTTCACGATCATTAAGTGATCGGAGGCTAGAGGGATCTTTTCCTCTATAGAGTCCGGGAGCTAGAGAAGAGCCGAGTTAGTATCTACCGCCATGACGAATTCGCCAGTCCTTTTCCAACGTTTGCTTTCGCTATCCTAATATAGAACTATCAGCCATCTCCTATAGTCTTATCTATACTAGATAATCATATAAACTCAAGCTACCTAGTCTACCCCGTCTCATAAAAGCTTATAATCTTCCGGTCTTAGATAAGATTCTTAAAATTAGCTAGCTAAAATGCTAATAAATTAGATTTTTCCTCGATCTACTAAAGTAATATACTCCGCGGATAGTTATCTTACCTAGCTAGTATCTTCTAAATATTATCTCCCACTAGCCCTTTATATAGAATACTAAATAGAATTATCCTATATATAGCCCTATAGAGGGTTACTATTATTAGATAATTATCTTCATTTATCTAGACCGCCTTAACGAGGCATTATACTACTTCTTAGCCTTATGTATATAAGCTGCAGTAGATGACTTATATAGGTAAGGATAATACCACTAAAGCTATACGCGATGAAGAAGAGCGGCCGCTATCTTAGCTAGAGCGTTATGACTATTAGCCTTATACTTATACTCTCGTGACAGTATATTATAGCGGCGCTTACCTCCTTTATATTCCGGACCTTCTTAAGCTCCTCTATTAGCTCCCGGCTATAGTCTATAATCATATCGATCCCGTGGCTCGATAGCTTTAAGTTATAACTATAGATCATTATGCGGTAGTATAGTAGGTCCTTAGACAGGAAGTCACGTAGCTATATCCGCCTAAGGTTTCCCTTACCCCTCTATAAGCCATATGCGTATCTATCGAGGCCGGTAATCGCAATTATACTACGATACAGTAGATTAGCATTAAAGCAGCGCTCGGGGAACAGCGGAAGCAGGTTACACCATCAACGAAATGCTACATACTCTGCGGTAACCGGCGCGTCTGACTTAGGTATATACAGCTATATGAATCCGAAAAAGTGTTGGTCAAAGCTAATATCCACATCGTCTATCTTAACCTACTAGTCTCCCAGCGGGTTCTCCACTAGCTCGGACAAGAAATCGGGAATTCTACCCCGAAACTCTACTAACGTAACCCTTTCCTGCTTATTATTATGGCAAGACGGCACGATAGCCGCAGTGATATTTAGCTGTAATTTTTCTTCATCCGATAGGTTGTCGTCGATGACAGTCTTCAGGGCGGTGTACAGCTCATCGTCAGGCTGTGAGGCTGGGAGACCGGTAACGCGAAAAACGGGGCCCTTCTTCCATCTGAGAGACGCGAAATTTTGAGTCTCGTCTTCCGAGGGAGGTGATGGGAGTCTCCGTTTTCGATTTTCTTGTCTGATGGCGTGCTTCAACGAGGGCTCTATTCAGGGCTCAGATCTCAGTTTTCTGTCGTTGCAGATGCTATCCAGCCAGGCCAAAATCAATTGCAAATGATACACATAATTAGATTAATTATTAATCTCAAACATGAGTACTACATGGCTTAAAACAAGTCATTTACCTAACTAGACACCAACACATACATGATACTGAGCCCACAACGCTGTGCATTTCTCACCGACCGCCGGGTTCCACTTGGCAAACTGCGCCATTGTGATCTTATAATAGTCTTGAATCGAAGCGCACGTGGTTGTGCTCGAAACGAGATGGAACTTCTTGCAGTTGCTAACCATGCCGGGCTGAATTGGCGAGGGCGTCGAAACACCGTTCCCTGGGTTGGTGGGGGTTCCACCCATGACACCAATGCACACGTGGTAGTTAGCCCATAGGGCAGTGCACTTAGACCCGACTGCAGGATTCCACTTGGCAAAGTCTGCCATGGTGATCTTGTAGTAGTTCTGGATGGATGTGCAGGTGGTGGTCGAACTGACGAGGTGAAACTTGTTGCAGTTGCTGACCATGCCAGCTTGAATCGGCGAAGGCGTGGAGATTCCATTCGAGGGCGCCTTTGTGGTTGTAGGTACGTTGGTCGTGGTCTTGGTGGGGGGCTTCCAGCCGATGGTGGCAACACAGACGTAGTAGTTGACCAGCAAGGATGTGCAATCCTTTCCGACAGCGGGGTTCCACGAGAGGAAGGTTGCGAGAGGGAGGTTATAGTATGACTCGATAGACGTGCAGGTGGTTGTTGACATGATCTTGTGGAATTTTTCACAGTTCTTGACCATGCCATTCTGAATGGGTGAAGGGGTCTGAATACCGTTGGCTGGCGCCTGAGTGGTTGTGGTGGGCTTGGTTGTTGTAGTAGGCGGCGTCCATCCTTCGACGCTCACACAAACGTAATAGTTGACCAGTAATGCCGTGCAGTCCTTCCCAACAGAAGGATTCCAGGAGAGAAAGGTCGCAAGCGGCAGCTTGTAATACGACTCGATTGAGGAGCAAGTGGTTGTTGACATGATCTTGTGGAACTTGTTACAGTTCTTGACCATACCGTCTTGGATCGGCGAGGGAGTCTCGATACCATTTGTCGGCGCCTTGGTCGTGGTGGGTTTGGCGGTTGTCGTAGAGGGCTGATATCCCTCGACACTCACGCAGACATAGTAGTTGACCCACAGAGCACTGCAATCCTTGCCAACGGAAGGGTTCCATGACAGAAAGGTTGCAAGCGGCAACTTGTAGTATGACTCGATCGAAGAGCACGTCGTGGTGGACATGATTTTATGGAACTTGTTGCAGTTCTGAACCATGTTCTCTTGAATTGGTGAGGGAGTCTCGATGCCGCCTGTCGCCGTAGGCTTCGGTGTAGTTGGAGCAGGCTTGGTGGTGGGTGTCCCGGGAACACCTACACAGTAGTAGGTGCTCGCCCAAATGGCGCCACAGTCCTTGCCCACGGCCGGGTTCCACTTGTAGAAGTCATCAAAGTCGAAGGTGCCGTACTTAGCCACGATCTTGGCGCAAGTGTCGCCCTTGGTAGCGAAGTAGAAAGAGGTGCAGCTCTCGATGAGACCTTCTTGCGTAGGGCTGGGCTTCGATGGACCAGTCTCCACGGCCGTCTCAGTCGCGGCAGTCTGAGAGGGAGGGCTGGTGGGAGTTCCAGGGACGCCTACACAGTAGTAGGTGTTGGCCCAGAGGCCACTGCAATCCTCCTCCACGGCGGGATTCCACTTGAAGAAGTCATTAAAGTCAAACGTCTTGTATTTGGCAATGATCTTGGTGCAAGTGTCTCCCTTGGCAGCCTGGTAGAAGGATGTGCATGTGTCGATGAGACCGTCTTGAGTAGGGCTAGGCTTCGAATCCTCAGTGGGCTCAGGCTCAGCGTCCTCAGTTGAAGTCATCTCGGGCTCTTCAGGAAGGCCGTGGTTGATCTCGACACAGTAGGAGTAGCCAACCTTGATGCCGGAGCAGTTATCGCCAATAGTCGGGTTCTGAAGACGGAATATAAAGATAAGTCACGGGAACCACAAAGACAGCTGGTAAATAGAATGAATACTCACATATTCCGAGAACTGCTCCGGTGTAATAGACCAATCCTCGAGCCACAAAAGACAGTCGAGGTCATCATCGACCCATGTATCATAAAAGGTGCATTTCGGTGTGATACCTGGGTCGGTAGGGTTTTCAGGTGTCTTCTGACGACGAAATCTTCTGCCTCTTACCGCATAAACACTAGTGGTCAAGAGACCCAGGGTGATAATGGAAGAGAAGCGCATCGTGAAGGGATCACTAGGTCTATACAAAAAGATTGACAGACGGCGATGGTACAAGGAACAAGTGAACTTGGGGGGTATGTGACTGGCGGTTAAATACGGGTTATACACATTGTCTGCAAGATCGGGTCGTGCCATGTCCGTCGTGTTCTTTTTACGCTTGCCTCTTTAGGTAGATGGCCCGTTTACGAAAGTCGAGCGAGCCAACAGTCACGAACTACCTATTTTGCAACCGAGAGTGACCCCCAAATGGGTCCAGTTACTTTTATCAAATCAAGGCTGTTCGTTTTCGGGATGCTCCCGCACGGCAAACAAATCACATGGATATATCGTCTCCGCAATTGGCACCTGGTCTGGGCATTCGGTCTCTCGCTCGCTCGGGCGGACATGATGGAATCCACCGAACACCATGTAACTACATAATCGACTGGAGTGGAGTTCTGCTCCTGGCGGGTAACGTTCCGTCTTTGCCAAGGAAGGTTTTCCCCGGCTCGACAAGGGCTTCAGAGGCTTTGGCCATCTAGGTATGCAGAGTAAAATTGTAAATCACACAAGGTTTGTTGTACCCACTCCGTGGACCACAAGCATGTACATACCGAGAGTAGACACTATTTTAGCCTAATAATCTTACTTTAGAGTTGACACTCTTTGTTGGCGGCTTTGCCGAACAAGTACTCCCTGCCCTGGGTTGGCCCCAGCGCACCACTTTCCCCACTGACGACTGTTGGTTCTAGGATGCCAGGGAGTTGGGCTGTGCCGAGGTTAATTATCGTAACATTTCTACGACCCAGGCATGATCCACATGACTCGTGACGACTGGCTCGCAAAGGATTATCTAGTGTACTGCGGCTAGGATGCGTCATGTCGCTGATCACTAACGGCGGCCACAAGGATGATCTCACGTACTTGGGGAACCCTAGCAGCAGAGCTTGTTGCAAGATAATTGAACACAGTAGCTAGCTAAGTCACGATACCCAAATTGTTTGTTTTAGCAATTGACACGAAAGATACTAACTACAATTGACTATGCTATGTATAGAGAAATTGTTCCACAGAAACAGTTTGTCAAATGGTTACGGTTCCAACAAGTAAAGGCTTGTCTCAGGCTTCGAGACGCAATTGACTGCTAAAGATCATTCCTCAGGGGCTTCGGGCTTAGGTACAGGGCCGTTGGCGCTGCTATGCCGGAGTTGTAGGGCAGGGCTAGCGACGTCGGCTTCCTTATCCTCATCCTGGATCCAGGAGCCAGCGTGCTCGGAGCCAAAAGCCCCGATACAGATGGTTTTGCCGTAAAAGTCGGTAGCCTTGTGAAGGTTACTGCAGTCGATATTAATCCATGAGTTGAATGACTCGACGTCGTCGATGTAGAGGCCTTGTGCTCGCTCGATGGACCAGCACGTGTCGTCTGGCTTTACCACGTACGTCGGGCACGTCGTGGGAAGGCAGAGCTTGACACCTGCAGGAATTGTGCGACAGTCGGCGATGAGTTCCTGATTACCCATATACAAGAAGACACCAGCGACGCCTGGGTTTGCTTTGGCTATCGAGTCACACGTATCGCCTTCCTTTGTGGTGTAGTACTTTTCGGTCAGGCAGAAATCCACAGACTCCTCGACCTTGGGAGGCGGGGGAATTTCGGTCGGGCCAGAGCCACCGCATGTCTTGTATACCTTCTCCAGCTCTGACTGGTAGTAGCGATTGTAAACCGAGTATGACGAGGACTGCATCATAGCGAGCTTTCGTCCGTAGCAGACGCTGCAGAGCTCGTCGTCTTCCAACTCTGTGAACTCGTCGATGATATCTAATCAGTTAGCCATGTTCCTGTTGCTGATTCATATGCGAAGCTCACCATTGCAGTATCTCTTAGTCCTAGGATCTTTGATGCAAGTCTCGTTCCAGCCGGCCCAGATGTAGCCGCCGACGCGTTGGGGGACGCCGTCTCCGTAATCTTCGTTTGCGCATGCGCTGACGACGGTGTTGAACCACTTCCTGAGAGATGCAGAGCAGGCTCCAGTGCAAATCTCATCTGTCAAGGTCGCATTTCGAAGCGACGCATGAACACGCGGTGCCATGAAGGGACGTATAGCTGTTGGACAAGCAATGTTGGCCGACAAGGCCTCGACACACGCATCGCCGACATTTTTGGCCTCGAGATCCGTAGCATTGTAGATACTGAACGCGGTACTGGCACCAAGGCACAAGCCCAGCAGAGGGACAAGACGGTTAATGGCAACCATTGTCGTCCTTTGAAGAGTTGGTGAACTCAATAATGAGCAAGCGAGTAGATGAGACAGGCGAGTAGATAGAATAACTAGAACAACGTCCAAAAATGAGGGACCCAAGACAAACCCTGAATCAAGCCAAGCCGAGGGCCTCCCGTCGATCGATAGCTAGCCTCGGCAGCGTCTATCAAGTGGAGCAGATACGCAAGGCACAAGAGAACTCATCCTTACATATCCAATATCCCGCGTCCTGAACAGATCCTGCATTGGTCAATGGCGGAACGGCGATGATATGAGACCTTTTGCAAGAAGCTAGACAACGGTCAGGAACGGGCGCGTGATTTTTCTTACCATCCAGATGCCAAGACCAAGCATTTTACGTTTTTCTGTAGAACCAACAGGTGGATCTATGTCCATGTCCATTTCTAAAGTGCCATGAATGGTAAGGATCCCGGGCTGTTGGTTCCAGCAAAAACAGAGCCACAGTGGTGCGATGCTACCCTGTTCCTAAAAAGACCCCGCCCTCACCTAAGTTATGCAACGCTGCGTTGGTGAAAAGGTCCGATGCGGTGAGACGGGCCGGGAGAGATGATGCCCAACCCATGATCGATAGGGTGAGCTAACTTTCCAGCGTCAACCCTGGTAGTGATGGATTCTTGGACCCTGGATTCTTGATCGTGGGTCTGGTTCATACTTTTTTCCGCTGGTGCAGGTAAAAGGACTTGGTCAAGGGTCTGTCTGTATCTTGTTAACAGCTCAAGCCAACTGGTTTTGAATTTAGGTCATCTCTACGACGACTAAGCTGTCGCTTCCAAACTACTCCCTTACCAGGACGTTTGGTTCCAGCAAAGATATTGCATTGTTTCGCAACACATTCTTCCCAGTCACCAATTCAATTCAACTTTAGTGTGATTGACTATTCTTTCCAATACGTTCTTTCGGGCTTACCTGTCCCTTTCAACAAGACCAAGATGCGTTTCCGCGTCTCGTCTTTCGCTGTGCTGCTGCTGCTGCTGCTATGCAGAGGCATAGCAGCAGCCGACAGCACGACCTGCAGCGCAACCAAGAGGTGTGAGCAGGGATGCTGCAACAAGTCTGGCAACTGTGGATTTGGCCCCGATTGTAAGGACACCAACATGCTTTCTCTACATGATTGCCAGATGCTAACTAAAACAAGATTGTGGAGAATCCGTCTGCCGTTCTGACTGTAACAGAAAGTCAGAGTGCAATCCCGGTTTTGGCAGCAGTTGGGCCACGAAAGACAAGTGCCCTCTGAATGTCTGCTGCTCGAAGCATGGATACTGCGGTGTAAGTAAATGAAAGTGATGCTACCCCGAGAATGTACTGACAGGTAACCCATAGACAACCAAGGATTTCTGTGGAAGCAAGACAGTTAAGCGTCCGAGCTGTGAGAAGGGCGGCGAAATGGAACGCGTCGTCGGCTACTTCGAAGGCTGGGCCAGAGACCGACCTTGTGAGGTCTTCTGGCCTGAACAGATCCCTATCGGTCTGTATACGCATATCAACTTTGCTTTTGGCACCATCAACCCAAAGACGTTCGCACTTGAAGCTAATACGCTTGAGGATAAGGCAATGTATGAAAGGCTGATGTTTCTAAAGAAGAAGGACAAGAGACTCAAGATCTATCTTGCTATTGGCGGGTGGACATTCAATGATCCCGGTCCTACAGCCAACGTCTTCTCCGATTTGGCTGCATCAAATGATAATCAACAGAAGTTCTTCAACTCTCTCCAGTCTTTCATGGCAATGCATAAGTTCGATGGCCTGGACTTGGACTGGGAATATCCTGTTGACGACAAGCGTGGCGGCAAAGAAGACGATTACTACAACTTTCCCAAGTTCATGCAGAAGTTGAAGAAGTTGATGAATTCAGGCGACAAAGGCTTAACTATCACCCTTCCTGCATCCTACTGGTACTTACAGTACTTTGACATCAAGAAGCTGGCAAGTATATTTCCAGTCGTGAGGAGTAGTCTGGAACCCAACTAACTAGATTCAGGAATCCACGGTTGACTTTTTCAACATCATGTCCTACGACCTGCACGGTGCTTGGGACCAGCACGTCAACTGGACTAAGCCCTATCTCAATGCCCATACCAATTTGACCGAGATCGAGTCAGCACTGGATCTTCTTTGGCGCAACGACATCAGCCCGAGCAAGGTTGTCATGGGCCTAGGATTCTATGGTCGTGCCTTTACTGTCCAATCAGCAGCATGCAAAGATCCCGGCTGCCTGTTTAATGGGCCGGCTAATGCAGGCAGTTGCAGCCGAGAAAAGGGTATCTTGCTCAACTCGGAAATCCAAAATGAGATCGAGAAGCGCAAGCTGAAACCCAAGCTCTACGAAGAGGAGGCCGTTCAGGTGGTGACATGGGGCAAGCAATGGGTGTCATATGATGATGAAGAGACGCTTCAGATCAAAGTTGACCGTGCGGGAGAAAGATGCCTGGGCGGTGTTATGGTCTGGGCAATCAGTCATGATACAAAAGATGCCAGGTACAACAAGGCATTGGCCGGCATACTTGGACGTAAGTGGACGAGCGGTTCCCTTGACGATGACGAGAAGACAGGCACGTGGGTGAAGAAGCCTTACGAGCAATGTCGATGGACAAACTGCAAGGAATCATGCCCTAAGGGCTGGGTGCACGTTGGCCGTCTCGACAAAGGTGCTCGGAAGAATGAGCTGATGTATGACGAGACTGGCTGTGGTGGTGATGGATCGCATCTCTTCTGCTGTCCTCCCGACCAAGATATTCCCCAGTGTGGATGGTACGGTCATGGCAATGGTGCTTGCAAGAAATCGACGAGTTGTCCAAGCGGCATGACCGAGATCGGCAGCAACCAGATGTACTGCAATCATCCCCCAATGGTGCAGACGGCGTGTTGCACGACCGAAAGCGAAAGCATGAAGGTCTACGGCGAGTGCACATGGGGAGCGTATCCCGAGTGTGACAGCAAGCCCGAGTGTCCCTCGGGCTACCACGATACGCCCGTAGCCAGATCCGGGTCAGGCTCTGGTGGCCTGGAGTGCAATAACCTGAAGAATGCGCTTGGCGCTGACATTTTGGGCGTGCAGATGCGCAACTACTGCTGCGGCACCAAGCAAGACTTGCAGTTCACCGACTGCCAGATCTTTCGCAACGTTGGCCCTATGATCCCAGGATATCCCGAAGGAACCTGTCGCAGCAATTGCCCTAGCGACCGCGTCCGCGTCGCCATCGATTGGGCGTTCCATGTGTGTTCCGCTTACGAGGTTGGCGGACAAGCCACATGTTGCAAGACAGAGTACGGCGAGGAGATGTGGGAAGCAAACGAGAAGCTCGAGGCTTACAAGAATTACATGGCCGACTGGATAGTGGATGAATACTGTCCCAACCCCTCCAAGGTCCTCAAGAAACGCGGCCTATCGTCTTCATCTACTGAGCTCGCTGTCCGGGCCGAACACCCCGCGGACATGTCGCCTCTGGACCTCCTTACCAGAATACTTGGTCGTTTAGGCAGTGATGCTATGCTACCTCAGATGTACCTCATCTGGAACACTGCTATTCGAGATCGCCATTTTTATCTGCAAGTTACCTACATGTCCAATTACATCAGAAACAATTGGCGATTCGACTGGGAGGGCCCTGCTGTGTTCGCCCGCAAGGTTCTGTGCTATCCCGCCTACTGGGCCGCGCAGATCGAAGCCTTCTTGAACGGTGACAAGGACGGTGATACTCTACTTCTCAACTGTACGGAATCAGCTCTCTGTTATTCTGATGGAGATTGTGGGGAGCTGGGCGAGGACGCCAAGGCCAACAACAAACGTCGTCATGCCGCCTTGTTTGGCCGACATTCAAACCATCTCTCCCATTCAAGCCACCACTCTCACCATCACCACCGGGCTGCCCGCGCGGAGGAACCGGGAGCAGTGAGGACTGTCAAGATTACGGATGAAGATGGCGAAAAACATGACTTCCAGATGAGGGTTCCTCCAGTAAGTCTTTTTTAGCACTGCTAAATTCTGATTTTAAACTAATGCAAGTAGTATTCTGATATCAGCAAACTTCCCCAAGACAATCCACTCCTCAATAGAGTAGTGGAGATACGTCACCGTACTCCCTGCGAAAATCCCGCTGTAAGAATAAGGAAATACAGCGACGCTCGTGATTTTTTAGTACATCGTATGTATCATCCGCCCAACGTTCCTCTTCGGTATCAGTTCTAATAGGTGAAAATAGTTGAGCATGTCCTCGATAAGAATATCTATGAGGCCTTTCTCGCAGGATCAGCCCTGGGACTGTATGATATAGCCCACAACATATATACCTAGAAATGTTTGCTAATAAAGGCCAGTATACCCTCAACTGGTAAACTCTCAGAGTATGGACCCATTCCAATTGAGTTCTGGTTCGAGATGGAGAATCTCGACTTGAGCTTAGAGCCCAAAGCACCTAGACTCCCTGGAGGCAGAAAACTGCCAGGGCTCTTCGAACGTGCGTATGAGTGTTTAGGCAGCGTGACTAACGACCAAGTCTTTATGATTGCTGACGAAGATATCAACGATGCCAAGAATTATGTAGGTCCTTTCTCTTGTCACCATTTCTATTTCCTCTGTTCACTCCTGATTCTCTCTCCTATTCTATTCTATCAGCTCCCTCCTAGTGCATATCCCCTTCTTTTAATAGCAGATTGGCTTACTGATCCTGCCAGATGCTTCGCTTCCAAAAAAGGCCCTCTGAAACTAGTATAAAGAAGCGCCTAGACCCGGATGACAAGTCGAAAGACGAATGGAAGCAGGACGCCAGGGTAATAGTCGGACGAATCCGTGGAAGATTCAGCGTGTTTAGATACATGAATCTGCCCGAAACCCTGGTCAGGTTAAACAAGATCGTCAAGGATGTATATGTGCAATTGAAGTTTGCCGAGAATGTCTACAACAAGGCACATCCTGGCGCGAATGTCCGGATCGCCAACTACTGGCTTGATTGGATCAAGGGTTACTATGCGAAAGTGGTCAGCGAGTTCAAGGAGAACATGACGGATATGGTTGCACAGATCCATGAACTGATGGAGGATGAGCGTGTGGAGGAGAGACATGCTAGCCAGGTGCGCGAGATGATGGCGCAATTTGAGGAGATGGCAGGTGATCGTGATCGGATAAGGATTGATACTGAGGGATTTCCGGCTTTTAACAGTCCTATTACTGAACCTGAAGATATAAAGGAAGATGAAGATACGGAGATGGGAGGGACTTGATTGGGGGCTTGTATTCAGTTTTGGTTGTGTTGGTCGGGAATTATCTAGATTCTGTATGTATTCATTCCAGGCTAGATTGAACGTTTTGTATCTTGACGAATACAATTCGGGTTGATGCTTCATACTTCCTTAGTACTTATAATCCTTTTGGGTACTGTAGTACCGCCATGGGCGAATCTCCGAATATCCTCCAGTGCAGTGAAGTGCATCGTCCCCGGCCCAGATATGGTCCTCAAGATCTCCCTCAGGCCCGCGGAAGCGAAGACAGTACTCCGTTCGGTCGTCATTCCACATGAGGAATGTCCATAACTCTAACAGAGAGCCTGTTGGGATCCTCATCCATCCCCATCCCGAGTTACCATTCCACAGCAACGAGACAGCCTTGACAATAAATTCTCCCTTTTCGATATCTTTCAAAACTGCTTCATCAGCAAGCAGAATGAAATTGAATAGGTGGTCTGCCATGGCTTGGCTCTCACGAGGCCTTGTGCTCACGCGGAGCTTCCGGCCGCCTTTCTCTACGACTTCAGTCTCCTTGAGCTTTTCGGCGTTGCAAAATTCCCGAAGACCTCGAACATCGAGTCCGTCTAGTGGCGAGGGATCGTCACGGACATCGAGATAGAATGATTCCTGAAGTTTTCGCCTAACATCTTGGTCTATCTCCTTGTCGTCTTCGAAGGCTCCGAATGCCAGTTTAGTCTGATGCCTTAAAGAGTATAGAAGCGCTTGCCAATTCTCGTCATTGCCGTAATAGGTGCGGTAGATGGTAAAGCCCCATTTGCGGTAGTGCTGAAAATTGTTGGGGTTCTTCCACCCTTCAAGTCCCAGCTTGGACCCACGTGGGGGGCACCAAACCTGATCAATCATTTGTTTCAGAACGCCAGACATCTTGACAGAGCCTGGCTATGAGGATACGGCTGGTGAGGGTGTGGGTGTGGGTTTTGGGATGCTGAAATGTAGAATAATGAATGGGCTGATGTGGAGTGGAATAAAACAGAAAGAAGAAAGCTCGCAATTACCAACCAGATATATTTTAGCGCATGACATGACCCTCGCTTAAAATACTACTAGGGTTATCCCTTGAGTTATATTAAGCCTCCCGGCCATACGAGCTCAATCATTTCTGCAACCGTTGTCATACTTGTATGTGAGGGGATTTTCTGTAACAAAAACGGTTTGGTGAAGCTCCCCGGGCTGTGAAAGAGTACGTCGGGTTGCGTGTGTGAGGAAAAAAGGAGAAAGCGCCTTTGTTGCCCGTGTTGGCAATGTCACCTATTTTATGATTCTTCGGTACAATGCTATTACGTTTATTACGATACTCCGCTTTACGCAAACTGGCGGACAAGCATCAGGGTGTCGGACAGTGCATAACTCAAAGTCATGACTGGCCTCGATACCTGCTGGAAGGCATTGGATATGTGGAAGCATATTTAAGCGTGTTGGTATAGTTTGATCTATGGAGCTTTCGCTTTTATTGTGTATACCATCAGACGTGGTCAACTTTAGCTTCGCCCTGAGCCATCGTGCATTCAAGTTCTTACTGATAGTTTAGCGGAAAGTCTCTAGAGATCATTTTTGGGCGAGTGGACTTCAATACCAAGTGTTATTAGCTATTCAACCCTGTATTGTACCCTGAAGTCTCTTTTCTATATGCCATAAAGATCAACAAGAATAGATTATAGGCAGCTACATGGCAATCTACTTTCCTCCAACCACCGACGAAACACCATTGACTACTCTTTCCCGATGCACTTCTCCCATGGCACAGTGGCAAAGTTAACGTAGCACTTGGGATAGATCAAAGGGTTTATAAATTCCAAGTCCTTTCCTGACGGGATGGTCGGGTCCGGGATGTCGGTGCACTTATCGGGAAGGGGAAACGAGGTAAATGGTGGACACTCATCGCGGTGCATCGTCGGGTATGGATAGCAGTCAAAATTATTGACAAGTGCTCCGTTCAAGTCGGGGAGGAACTGGCGTAGGGTAGTGAGGTCTTTACCCTCCAGAGGGTAGGGCGTCGTTGGGGCTATTCCTCCTCCTACTAAGTAGCCAAAGGCAAGACAGTACTGAGAAATGGTCAGGGAATGGAGAAGCGACTAGGTATCATGGGAGGGTTTGTTGCTTACATCCTTGTAGAAATAGGCTCCATCCTTCTTGTTGCACTCCTCCTCGCTGATGCACTTTGAGGGAGAAGCCAGTAGGCGGTAGCGATTCTTACCGCCTGTCTTCATGGCCGTGACAGTCGCAAACTCGACCTATTTTCCATCATTCCAAGTTAGTAGAGTCTTCAAGATGTTGATACATGTCAAAACCATGGGGCTGACTTACAAATCTATCCTGCGTGTTGTCGGCATACAAGTTGACTGCCAGGTCCTTCAGGTGATAGTTCAACCATTCACCCTTTGCAAAATGCATCCATACGTAGTCTTCGGGGCGGATGTCATCTTCTGACCAGCCCTCCGGAAGCGTGCCGCCAAAGACAGTTTTGAGAGTCTCGTTGAGCTGGCCCATGACAGCGATGAACATAGTTCCGTAGACCTTCTCCAGGCTATCGTTCAGATCCTCAGGGGAGACGCGCTTGACTGCACCGTCAGCTACCGAAGCTTGCGCAAAGATACCGGAGAAGACTGTCAGCGGGTTGGCGAACTTTCCCAGCGTGTTGCCCGGGGAAATGTCGCTGATGTGTCCCGACATACCGGCCAGGGAGGTCAAGACGCCGACAAACATGTTGAGGATGAGGGCATTCTTAGACTCCGGGGGCGTGCCGTATTCCTCGACGATTTTTTTGATGCGAAGGGACAGGTTTGCGATTGCTTCCGTGACCATTTTACCCCATAGTTGGTCGAGGGCGGCGTGGAGGTTCCCCATCTGAAGATGCACGTAGTATGACGGTGGCGGGATATAGTCTGTGCAATTTCTGCCTTTGGGTCCGTCGCACTGGCTCGTGAGTATCTCGGTGCAGTCGAAATTCAGAGAATTCTGGCCCATGACCTTCATGAAGAACTTGTCAGTCCAGTTCCCGGCGCCACGCTCATTCAGGAAATTGAGGAACCAAGTAGCAGCACCGCTCTGGATCCATCGGCTCGTCAAGGTTTTAGGATCATCCGTATCGAATTTGAGGCTGCAGATCTCGTTGGTAAGAGAGTCGGGCCAGTTCTTGTCCATCTCGTCCTCGTCGGGATCGTCCACCTCCTTCTTGCCGCCATAGCACATACCGGCAGACTTATGGCAACCCGTACCGCAATGGGCTGTGGACATGCCGCATTCGCCGTTGAGAGAACAGCAAGATCCGAACGTGGAGCCAATGCAGTTGGTGTTCCCATGGTCGGGGCCGCATTTTCCATCCTTGGAGATCTCACCCCAGTCACCTCCTCCTCCACCGGCTGTGCACTTCTCGTCGCACTTAGAAGAAGCAGGCAGTTTGCTACCGCTGGTGAACTCGACGACGTTGGGGTTGATGTTGTATGTGCAGTCGGGGCATGCATCACCTCCATAGACGCAACGACCTCCTCCAGCAATAGCGACGACTTGACCAGCCGAGTTGAGGATCTCGACGGTCTGGGCTCCTGCATTGAGCTGAGTGTTGCCAGAGTTCAAGCCGGCCTTGAGACCAGTGATGGTGTCCGTCTTGCCTCCGCTGTTCACCCTCATGGACCAGCCCGATGCGCCTTGGGGCAGCACGACGGCATATGCACCCTTGTCCGTAGCGGTCTCGTAAGATTCAGGCTTGTTCAAATATTGTTAGTCAATACCAACATCCTTGGAAGTAGCACTGCACTTTATGTCCGACAGGATACTCTTGTACCAAAACGCGCCAGTGACCGTGTCGCCGCCAAAGGGTCTCATGACTCCATCTCCCTTGAATGCTGCGATGAAGGAGCCGAGGACACGCTGCCAACACTTGTGCGGCAACTTCATGTAGTGGGAAGGCGCAGGGTCAGTGTTCTGTTCTGGCCAGATGCTGCCGACGTAGTGAGACTCAGGGCCGTCGTTCCAAGTCAAAATGTGGACGTAGTAGATATCATCTCGGTTTGCCAGGATGTTCTGCATGCGGGTAGGCAAGTTCAGATCGCCGGCTCGGTAGATGTTGGTGTCGTAGGCATCCTTATACTGCAATAGGCTGAGGCCGATCATGTACTTCTTCTTGTTCGTCTTCATACCCTTTATGAGAGGCATATCAGGCCCGATGTCTCCCGGGAAAGCGCCGCCCTTGCCCTTGCGAAGAGGCCAAGCAGACTCCCATGAGAAGAGGCCATCAACAACCTGTCCCCAATGCTCCCAAAAGCCCGGATGAAACTCCCAGTATCCTGGGATGAGATCCAGGTTTAGAATCACAAACACTTGCTAAGCGAACTGGTTGCGCCAATCATCCCAAGTCAAGTTGTCGGTGCCTCCAGAAGAGAAGGTCGTGACCATGGGGAAGCCATTGGCGCCTCGGTCGTATGCAGGGTGCCCAAGGAAGTCGACGAACAGTGGCTTATAATCAGGCACATACTTCCGGTCTGGCAGATCGCCGGCAGCCCAAAGGTCCATGCTGATGTGCAGGCCAGAATCTTGACCAGCCGCGAAGTCGAACATGTCGTTCATGGTCGCCCGCACAAAGGGCCTGTCGGGCTTGCCGATGTTGAGCGAGAAACCGTCGATGCCAATGGCTTTGGCATCCTTGATGTCCTGTTGGCGATGCTGGGTGGTCGAATCTCCAACCATGTAATGGGCAAATACCTTCTTGCCTGTGGACGAGGGTGATGCGAGCGTGCCATCGGGGGTCAACAAGAGCGCCCCTAGGACCGTCTTGGTGAGGTACCCGAGCCCTCGACGTTGACTGGGCATATTGGAAGAAGAGGTGAAATGTATGTGAGGTTGAACTCTCCTACTCGTAAAGTAATTCCCTTAGCTCACCTCCATTTTATACCTTTCATCTGAACACAGCAACCCACTCTTGAGAAAAGTCGATTCATCGTGTCTGCCCACAACGCATCACACGAAGCATCCACAACGCATGGGAGGCCTGGAAATTCTTGTCTCATTCTCCAAATTAAAGTTCAACTCCTTCCTTTTACGTTGTCAGATCATTCGGGTCCAATCATTCTTAGAGCGTGTCTAGTTATGCAACGCTACTATCGATCACGCCCACGGCAATATCTCCGAGACTAAGAGGTTTATAGGCTAAAGTCGATACGGTTTCGATAGGTCCAGCAACCTAATCCGGACATATACGACACTAAGTCAATCTGACCCCGGTTTGTAAATGTGTTCCCACCAGCCGATATAGCCGAAGGATTCTTCAGTGCAACCTTCCACCAGTAGCGAGAGGAAATCTGTACGGAGAATTAGGGGTTCATTCGGCCCGTCGGCCTGATCCGCGGATCGGGCCAATCCCCACTGCTGTGAGGTTAACTCATGGCATGCGTCCGGAGTACTCCGTAGGACCTGTGGAAATAGACTGCCATTTTAGGGAACTGAAGCCCTATCATGTGGCCCGCTTCGTCGGAAGCAGTCGAAATTAGCTCATTACTAACGTTAATCCGGCAGGCACCAGCCCTGTAGGGTTTCTCCAACATTATCCTCACCGCCATGACATTGAACACGCTCCCAGCTGAGGCCCGCAGCCGACCCGTTCAAATACCACATTTGTGTTAACTATTCGAGACTTACAAACCGTCCCGAACTCAGAGAGATAATATTTCCAGACATACTGGCCGTGATAAGGCCCCTGTATGCATAGGAGTGACAATTGCAGGCAACCAGGCCGCTCCGCTACAGGCAAAAAGTAGACCAAAATAACTGTTCTAGGGTAAGGCATGATGATTTGATTCTGTTGATAAGTAAATGTCTCTTGCAGGGTTTCATTGACCCCCCTGTCTGAGTATGTAATGGTACTTAATGCTTTCAATGGTGTATTAATTACGGCAAAGAATTCACCTGTCTATGGAGCAAATCGTTGACCGGTGACACCGCCACAAAGCCTGTGCAACCATGGCCTTCTCGCCAGACGTGACTCTTCAGTCGCAGTTCCAGGTCTTTGGCTTCTTTCCACGTCCTTCTGAGAGTAAAACTTTGCTAAAAGCAGCCAAATATTTCCAACTTTCAAGTAGCGTGTTGCTTCTTTTGTCGGCCCGCTCAGCGTGGAAAGTTCGTTGTGATTGACAACGACACGACATAAACACGTAGTCATTTCTCTACGCGTGAGATCAGTGTTGTCCTGTGTTGTGGCGTGCCAGCCTGATCGCGTAACTACGGGATGTGATTGGGGGTAAATGATGCAGGATAGCGGGCGAAGCAGGGCGAATCTGTGGCTGTGTCACATAAGGCGTCTCGCGAGGCAACTTCTGGTTTTTTTCTCAGCTGTCGGACCAGAGAGACAACCTGGAACTTTCATCATCTCCAGTTCTATCAGACGATGCGTGACTGGCGATAAAATGTTTGCTGAAAGCGACGATTTTGTGGTCGCGGACTTTCCAGACAAGCGACCTGCATCTCCAAGCTTCGAGGGTGACACTCGATGTGACAAAAAGAGCCGCCTTGAGGCAGCGGAGCCTGATTTTCATCATGACTTCCCCGGTTTCTTCGAATCCCGCCACCACCTTCCGCCCCTTACTCCAACTTCTGACGATGCATTATGCGATGACGCTCGTATGGTGGTGGATGAGGGCGACGACACAGAGCTCATATTTAACCGCGCCGAGTCCTCTGCATCCGACACGCTGCCCGATATTTGCTTTGGCGTGGTGAGTTGCTGGACAGCTTCGAGCAACTGACCCGAGACTGACAAGAACCCTGTTTAAAAGATCACAGCCAGTACGAAGTCATCACTCTTTCGAGATCGCCAAAAGAACCAGGCGAGCGACCACAGTTGCAGTCGATATGCGGCCATGTGGGAGTTTCATTAAGTTATATACTCTGGACTCGAGTAAATATGCAGGGATCGTTACGGAGCCCGCACTACTCATACTGCTATCGGAACCTTCAGTGAAGGTCAATGCATCGCTGATTGCACCGGAACCTCGCTCATCGAAAAGCAAAGCCAAAACGCAAGACTCAAGCGGTCCTGAACTAATGCCCACTCTCCGCATCGTAGTTTACGGTACAATGAGAAACAGCACCAACGTCGGAAATCTTCTATCCAGAGCCGGCCTCTGTTTCCAGCATCCATCCCCTCACGATGTTCAGCAACTCGATTTGGATGCCGAATACTTCAATCCGCACTACCTCGTTCGACCTGGCTGTCAAATGCCACGCCTGGAGGATTTGGCAATAGCCAGTGTCGATCCGTTGCCAACCACATGTCTTGATGAGACGGCCAAGGGTCAGCTGATGGGAATCTTTGACATGGTGGGGGACCTGGGCATTAAGCCGACAGCAACACCAAGCCGACGACTCCGGTCTCAGTTGAAACAGTGAGCCCCATCTCGCCGCTGTTTTGCCTAGCCGAAGCTAACAAATGTAGGCATCAGCTAACCGCTCTTACTTTGCTCAGCGAGAAGGAATGTTCCTCCCTCGACGTGGGCCAATGCCCTTCTCTTTGGGAGGAATCTGAAATGTACCGTGGCGGCGTTAGGTGAACCCCCAAAGTGTGAGATCTAGTGTTGAAGAGGTGCTGATGGATGTTCATGAGTAGATATCATCACAAAGTCACTGGACAGGAAATTAGTGAGCGGCCTGTAATCGCGGGAGGAATCCTCGCTGATGTTAGCATGCCTCTATTTTTCTATTCTTCTCTCATCTTGCATCAGCTCACTAATCATCCAGGAAATGGGTCTTAGGAAAACCTTGAGTGTTCTAGCACTTATCTGTTGGTCTCTGGACGCACTCAATGACCCCGAAATCACACAAGAAAGACCAAAATCTTTGACGACTTTGGTGGTGGCCCCTAAGTCAAGTATGAAGCTTCATGAATCTGCTGAACCGAGTCACTTACCTTTCATAGCAATCACTGAATGGGAGAGTCAAATCGAGAAGTGAGTCGAGCTTTGTGCATGCGCAATGAATTCCCCTAATTGGAAAATCAGACACATTCATCGCGGTCAACTATCCGTGGCTACTTACCACGGTACCGATCGTGAGCGTCTCGCGCAACATTTCCGTAACCACGATATCATCTTAACGATATCTATGATATATATATATATATATCAAAGTTGAGCTTCAGGTAGCGGGTTGGCACATATATTCCAAAGCGGTAAGAAACGCGATTAAATTAACTAAAAATCCGCCGTAATAACGCATAAAGTAAAAAGCACATTAATTAATAGAGAAAAAGTCAATAAGTTTAATGAAAATAAACTCAATATTTATATATCTTTAGTAAACCTTTTATTCTTTATTTAAGTCAATAACATAAATATATAGGGTAAGTCCAAGCGTACCCCGGTTAGGCCATAGGGTAAACGGTATCTCTATTAAATCTCTATAAGCTAATCAGAATCAGTTTATATTATAAAACCCCTATTATCTCTACTTTAATAATAAGATAAGATACAGCCGGACCGCTATAATATTAATCCAGTATAGTGGGATTCCCCCTCCCCTAGGGGGGGAGAATAAAGGGAATAAGACTACTTAATTAATAAATTATATTTATAGTCTTATCTAATAGATAATAGAGAAAGAATCTAAATATTTATATTAGCCTCTCTCTCACTTAGGATCCTTTAAATCCGAAGCTTTAATTATAAGCTACCTTATCTCCTTTATTATTAGCTATAATTCACTAACTAATTATATACTCTAGGCGTATTCACGGGGGGTTAAATAAAATAAATATAAAAATAGAATATTAGTAATATAGGAAATAAGAGAACTCTAGCCCTAACGAAAGTATAAGATCGTGGAAAAAACTATCTAAAAAGTTATAGGCCGTCGAGTATTTACGAGCGCGATAAAGAAAGAGAGCCCGCATAAATATATAAGGAATCATTATTTCCGATAACTTTAGAGAAAATAAGCCCTAATTCTCTAGGAGTATTCTCGCTACCCCATAGTTCGCCTAATTAACAATTCCTTTTATACCTAACTAGCCTAAGCTTACTCCTTAAATCGCGATATTATAATAGTAAATCCCATATATAACTTCTTATCGCCGGCGGGGTTATCGCGCTAGAGTCCTAGGCCTACTAATAGATAGCCTATACTAACTAATTCACTAATTCACTAAGCAATAACTATATTACCTTTAGCCGCCCTAATAACCGCTATAGCTACTATACCACTAATATAACTTCCTATATAGCTAGTATATTATCTAATACCCTATAATTTAAGTAGTACTTAAATAACCTCGCTATTAACTAGCCGACGAATAGAAACTAAGAATAGCATAAGGCAGCCTATAGGACTCGCGGATATAAACTAGATATATAATTCACCGCCTATATGCTAAGAAGCTTACCTTAAGGCTAGCTATCCCTAGAGAGACTTTTCTATATCGACCCGAGATCTTATATACTTCCGCATTTAAAAATATTAGAACTAATAATATCGCTTATAAATCCCGGCAATTATTCTTATTAATAACCTTAATATATTAGTCATCGGAAATTACTAGTGGCAGTCTATCCTAGGGCTATTATTATCTATATCTCACTCACGCTCGCGCTCTCGCTCTCGCTCTCGTGTAAATCCACTAGCCGACCTAGAAAACTTATACACGAGGATATTGGAAGGCTTAGTGGATAAGGTGCCTCCAGAAGGCACTTAAAATAGCACCGCCACTATTAAATACTTTATTTAAGCCCTTTAGGTGGAGAATACTCGAGATAACTCTAACTTACTTAAGCTATATTAGGTTATATATAATTAAGTTTTTCGGATATTCTTTAGCTCTATCTATACTTATATATCTATAACTATCTCTAGGAATAATGCATTATATACTAAGTAGAATCCTAACTATAGGCCTATATTAGCTTAAAGTCGAAGAGCTAGAATATACCTATACTCTCTAGGAGGCCGTGTGGTACTTATAGTAGTCCTTTCCTTCTTTATTAATAATCTTCGGCGAGCGGGATTCCTATCGTCCCGGCGATTTCTTCCGGCAATAGCGAAGCTTTCTCTTAAATCAGCCGATATATCCGCTTTCCTTCTATAAGTTATAGGCGGCCCTTACTCTATTAAATCTTTCGATCTCGCGGTAGTGGGATATTAATAGTATTTAGTTTAGGGCGAAAGGTTTTATGACGATTATATATTTCCTAAGGGATAAACCGGTCGTACTAGGTTTATATTAGCAGGAAGTGCTAGGCGTAGTTTAAATAATAGGGTTATAAGTTATATCTAGTAATATACTTAAGGGTATTAAGTATAACTAAGTTATATTAATAGCTAAGGTAGCTACTATATAAGAAAGTATAATAAGGGTATTCT
>MAEG01000028.1:0-11534 GCA_001680625.1 Fusarium azukiicola | reverse complement strand
GAGGGGGCGTCATGGAGGTGAAGAGGCTGGTGGACGCCCGGCTCCCACGTCTAGCACCGGGGGAGAAGGGGGTCATATACTGCACCAGCCACGCGAAGTGTAGAGCGCTTGCCCGGCAGCTTGGTTGCCATTACTATCACGCTCAGCGCGATGATAGCGATGCGCAGTTCCTTGCCCAGCGCGAGCAGGGCTTCCAGGCATGGGTCAACGGCGAAACACCCTACATCGTGGCTACCGCGGCTCTAGGCACGGGCCTTGATGTTGCAGGCATCGTCCATGTCATCCATCTCGAGGCCCCATTCAGCATCATCGACTACGCCCAGGAGGCGGGGCGGGGCGGGCGAGCTGGGGAGCCCGTCACCGCAGAGATAGTCGTCGAGGAGAAGGACTGGCCGGTTGAGGACCATATCCGCGACAGCTACCTAGACTTGAGCACGCGCGAGGTACGCAGGCTGATCCGGACACAAGGTTGCCGTCGCCGCCTCCTTGGCCAATGCTTGGACGGTGACCTACGGGACTGTGGAGATCTCGATGCCGTCCGATGCGATAATTGCCGCCGCGATGAGCTGTTGTGGAAGAGTGAGCTATCCTCGCAGGGTATCATAGCATCACATGCCCGCGGCAGGCGCGATGCCCTCGCTCTAGAACGTTTCGAGGCCGCCTTGGAGGAGATAGAGGAGCTTGGCAAGATGGGCTGCCGCATCTGCTGGATGTTCGATGGCGTCAAGGAGGCCGGGCACCAGTGGGGTACCTGTGGTGCCACAGCAGAGAAGGATCTGTCCTTCTCCAGCTGCATGAGCTTTCAGGGTCTGGTCAACTACAAGAAGGATCCACAGGCACGTTTCTTGAGCTGCTTCTACTGTCACGTATCGCAGGAGCTCTGTCGGGACGGTTACGAGACCAAAGGAGCATCATGTCGGTGGAAGCATGCTGTAGTCCCTATGGCGTTGGCCGCCGTGACGGAGGCAGATATATGGTCGCAAGTCCAGGAGGCTGCCGGTCGAGACTTCAAAGGTCGGGATGACTATGCTGACTGGCTGGGCCGTAAGCATAGCAAGTTGGTATGCGGGCGAGAGATGACCAATGCTATGGCCGTCTTTGATCTAGTGCTCAAGTGGAGACAAACTCAAGAGCTTAGTTAATTACTATGTTTTACGCATAGTGTAATACGTTTGACTAGTTATATATAATGATATATAATGTGATGTGATAGGCAATAATAGGAAGGGAAAATAAAAATAAAAAAACAAAGGAGTATATGAGAGAGAGAGAGAGAGAGAGAAAGGGGGGGGGGGCTCCCACAGGAGGTATACTACCCATATAATACTTAACGGTAACTATACATACGAATAGGACTTGGTGATAATAGCTGGCTTTAACTATATAATTAGAATGCTTATAGGAGATGGTATGAATAATATAAGAGGAGGTAAAAATAAAAGAAGTAGAAGAAAGACGAAAAAGAGAAAGATATAGTAGTCCAGGGTAGGCAAAAATAATATCATTCTAATCAGCAAAAAAAGCTCTTTGAGGCTGGCTAGACGCTTCCGAGACTCGAACCCGGGTCTGTCCCTTAGTCAGAGGGATCGCTCTGACCACTAAGGTGAAGCGCCTTTTCGCTCTCAAAGTTACTAAGGTCGAGATGGGGCTGGCACATGAGGGTATCACGAAGACGACGGCAAGGTGACCAGGTCAACGCGGCATAGCAGGCAGCCATAATGGCAACTACCGAGGGGAGAATAAGATAAAGGGAGGGTAATATAAAAAGAGGTTAGTTATTATTAGTAAAATAGTATTAGATATTTAAATAAAAGAAAGGAAAAAAAAGATAAAAAGTCTTAATAATAAAAAAAATAATAATAATAATAATAAAAAAGAAATCTTCTTAGGATAACCCTAGGATAATAGAAGATATATATATATATGACCCTAACCTTAAGGTAAGAAAAAAAAGGGGAAGTATATAGCCCTAGCCGGAGAATAAAAGAAAAGAAAAATAAGGAAGAGTATATAACCCTAACCCTAGGGTTAAAAATGAGAGAAATTAAGGAAAAGTATATAAACCTAACCCTTAGTTTTGCTTTAAGCTAGGAAGTAATTAGAAAAGTTAGCTTTAAGGGTTAGTTAAGAAAGAAAAAAAAAAAAAAAAAAACCCCAACTTAGGCCTAACCCTAGGGTAGCCCCTAGGAAGTATTGGCTGAAAGAGACTAGAGGGGGTATTTAGCCCTAACCCTAACCCTAACCCTAAAGCAAAACGTTAAATTTTCATTTAATCGGGGAAGGTAAGAGCCTAGCGGGTGTTTCAAAGGGTTAGACCAAAGAGAGACAAGGACTACTTAGCCGTTACCCCAAGCTTGGCCCTATCTGTTATTGTAAACGTGCCTTAACCAAGGCACATTTAATTTGTATGGGCGTTTAGCGCGGCGCTAGCAGCTCACCCATGAAGGCACATTTAAATCTGCTACCAAGGCACATTTATCAGAAAACTATATTCCCGATGTAGCAAGTAGCTGAAAATCGGCAATAAGGTAAAGGTCAATCTAATTAATTAATTGCCGTTGACCTTACATATCTACTATATGTTATTAACGAGATATCAGTATAATACTGAGATTTGCGGTTATTTCGAGGTGGTTGACCCCTGCCGAGTCTATACCTCATTCACTCTAAGTCAGGAACGCCAACTGCCAATTATATACCACTTGGGGTTATGGAATTCGACTTAGGGTTATAGCTGGCATATAAAAACCTGCAAATAGGCAGTATTACCTCCTTCCCAAACTCTCACCATTTGCCTCACTAATATATAACACATATATCACAATCATTTGATCAAACTATCTTCATCACCAAGCCCCCCTCACATTTATTCACAATGGAGTATTTCGCATTCAATAAGGACCTCTCAATCCTCATCTGTAAGATCTGCCACGTCGTTATTCTAAGCGATAATATCCAGCAACACTTACGTCAGGTCCCCCATAATCTCGCACGACTAGAGATCCAACCAGTCCTTAAATGGGTAGAATCATTTGACCAGTTGAAAAACACTAAGGACCTTGACCGGCTGCCGTATCCAATTCCATTGGGCCCTCCTATCGCCGAGCTCGGACCGGCGAGAGAGAATGGGTTCAGGTGTACATGGCACCCGACATGCTATCAAGTCTGCAGCACTCTCCGACAGATACGCAAGCACCTACGGATCGACCATAACGAGACCAGCGAGACAGGCAAGAAAGGAAGGCCAGCTAAGGCTCTTACCTATACCACTACTACACACTCCTCACCACATTGGCGTTCTGGGGTATTCTACCAGCAGCTTTTTAAGAAAGGTCTCCGCAGCGAGTATTTCGAGGTCGACGCACAGCAGCCTAGTATACAGCCATCTGATCAAACGGCTCTCTTCACATCCTTCCAGGCTAAGGCCCTCACTATCCGCAAGAAAGAAGCCGACCTCATGCAGCACCCCGACCAGTTTACCCAGCCACAGCCATGGCTCGACCGGCTTGGGTCAGTCAACCATCTACAAGCCTTTTCCGATAAGAAGGACGAGCTGCGAGAGCTAATCTCCACCGATATTAAACCAAGCCTAGAGGAAATCAACGAGACCAGCGACGTGGGGTTTATGCTTATTATGCAAGCACTTGACCAGTTGATATGGGACACACAGGGCTTACTCTATCAACAAGAGATCCCCTATATGGCCCGGTTCGAAGTCAACAGGGTAGACGCCAACATAGCTAGCAGGAAGCCATTTAGCTACCGCCACAAGCGTGAGACCAGGCGCCGATATGCTCACGTGGCTAAGCAGCTTATACTCTATGCCTTGCGCTGCCTCGAGCTCGATGATCCAACCGAGCGCCCACCCTTCAAGGTCGGCCAACGCCAGCAGGAGGCGTACGATAACCTCATGGAAGTCGCAGATGATATGGCCCAGCAATGGTTAGATGCCCAAGGGAATCTCTCTGATCAGTTGGTTGCCAAGACTTCTGCCAGGCTCCAGGCTGCGACGCTTAGGTTCTTTATCTCCCTCCTCTACCAACATGCTAAGAACAGTGAACACGATTGTATCATGGTATCATTCGTCACTATACTCAGCATTGCACCAGATGGCTCTTGGCATGGCTATAATACGGTTACACCGTGGCTTTCTGCTATTATCGCAGTCTCTCGACTTCTAGTCCTTAAAGAGGCGCATCTCACACGGGCTGGATCCATCCAGGACCATATAGCTGCAGGGAAAAACACAGCCGCCGCTGAGGAGGCTGCCCTTGGCATTCTCAAGCTTGTTGAACGTCGCACATCGCAGTGCCTACTCAGCAGCACGCCGGGGGCTGAAGCCACCCCTATGCAGTTTATCCTCCGGCTTCGTAGCTATGGAATTGCTGCCAAGGCTAATACAGCATCGCCGGGCAAGCTCTACTGGGATGGTCTTGATATTATTTACCAGGGAAGTCGGCTGCCGCTCCAGAGCCTAGCCACCCTGCAGCAATCCATCCTCGACGCCGCCCGCCTCACCTTATTCCGCGACCTCCTTCTGCAGCAGGAATACTCGCTGCTTAATAGCCAGCCCGCTCGACTGCCATTGATCCCATGGGATCTAATCCAGGATAATCCCCGCGACGAGTCCCTCGGTTATTCGTTCCTCGACAGCCTATTCCAAGTGGCAGGCGAATCCACAAGATCTTGGTTAATTGCCCACATCTGGAACCAGCCTGAGTTAAAAAGTCAATGGTACGGCACCAGCAGCCAGATTGACTCAGCCCCTAATACGCAGGCCCTTTCCGCGTATTCGGATGCCATTGATCAGATGCTTGAGCACCTCCTCATCCTTATCCACATCGCCGGCGGTCTTCCAGCGCGAAGCACAGAGATCCTGCCCTTGCGCCACCGCAACACAGCACCAGGGGGCATCCGCAACATCTTTATAGACCGTGGCATGGTCATGCTCGTCACCGGCATTCATAAGGGCCTCTCACGCACACAGCGACTGCGAGTCGTCCACCGTTTCCTTCCCCGAGAGGTTGGCACGCTGCTGGTCTACTACCTATGGCTCGTCCTGCCATTTGCCGAGGCCGCTTTTGCCAACCTACCGTCAGATCAAGTACAGACCTTCTCGCCGTTCCTCTGGAAGACCAAGGGTTTGGCAGAACGCGATGAAGACGGTGGCCTTGACGCAACCCAGTCGATCGATCAGATGCTTCGTCGCCTCCGACTAGACCTTGGATTTCCCGAAAAGGCGGAAGAGCAGCAGGCCCCAACGCAGGCTCCAGACAACGCACCGCAGACCATCCACCCGTCGCCGAGGAACTTCACCCCAGCTCGGATGTCCCGACTATTACGACGTTGGGGCATAACCATAGGGTTTGAGTCGCTTGGCATCAGTGCATGGAGACATATCGCCGTGGCTATTGGCCGTCGTTTCATCCGGGATGCTTCCATCACAGAGAACGGTCTCTATAATGAAGTGGATGATAATGATAGTGCTGATGAAGCATCTGATCAGGAGGATCTCGGCGAGAAGGATACCATCGTGACAGAGCAGACTGGCCATTCCGCTTGGACTTCGGGCATGGTCTACGGCCGCGGTCTCCAGGAGGGAGACTTTGAGACCTACCAGCGCCGGGAGAGCTTCCGGCAGCTCAGCCAGCAATGGCATGTCCTGCTGGGTTTTCACTCGGCCATTCAAACATCCTCCGCAGCCGCCCGTTCCACCGCAAAGAGGTCAGGCGCTCATATCGACACGGAGCAGTTCCTGCAGCTTCAGACCATGCGCTGGAAGCAGCTGCGCAAGGTCGACCTGGATCTTGAGCTGAAGAGGGTGCTAGGTAGCAATGCCGCATTCCGACCAGGCCAGAGGTCGATCATGCGGGCCATCATGGACAATAAGAGCCCGATCGTTGCCATCATGCCGACCGGGAGTGGCAAGAGCCTTCTCTTCCAGTTGCCCGCCGCGAGTTGCACCGCCGGAGTCACCATCGTCATCGTGCCGCTTGTGTCATTGCAGGGAAATCTCTGCGACCGCACAAGAGATATGAACATCACGGCCGGTCAGTGGCGTTCTGATCAGACGGTTAGACACACGAGGATCGTCTTCGTGACCCCAGAGGCAGCCTCCACCAGGCAGTTCCAGACCTACCTCGACACACTCCAGTCCCAGGCCCAGCTCGACCGCATCGTCATTGACGAGTGCCATGCCATACTCGAGGGCAGCCTCAAGTTCCGACCGAAGCTGAGGGAGCTTGGCCTCCTGGCCCAGCGCGGCATACAGATGGTGTACCTCACGGCCACGCTGGCCATCGCAGAGGAGGCCACCTTCTTCCATCTGATCAACTGCAACCCCAAAGAGGCAGTTATCTTCCGCAGTCCAACCAGCAGGCCCAACATCAGCTACAGCGTCCTCGCCATTGACACTCGTGATAGTAAAGACAGGCGGGCCTCGACTGTAGCCATGCTAAAGAACCTGATCGACGAGAAGCTCATGTTATATGCCAGCTCGGCCAAGGCCATCATCTACTGCCCAACAAAGGCCATGACAGAGCAACTCGCCGCCGACCTGGACTGCGACGCATACTATAGCGACGTCGCCACGGCAGATGGCAAGGCACAGCGGCTGCAGGCTTGGATGCAAGGCCTCGTCCGGGATCGTTACCAGCGTGGCCGAGTCATCGTTGCAACCAACGCTCTTGGCCTGGGCATTGACATTCCCAACATCAGGCTCATCGTCCATCTCGAGATGCCACGCCGGATTGCTGACTATAGCCAGCAGAGCGGCCGGGCGGGCCGAGATGGATTGCCAAGCGAGGCTATCATCATTATGCCCAAGCTCAATCCTCCTGATCAAATGAGACGCGAGCAACAGCTCGACTTGGCCGGTCGGGCCTTCCTCTCAGGAAGCCAATGTCGCCGGATCCCACTGGACCTAGCACTTGACGGACGAGATGACCGAACCTCGTGCGAGCCCGGGGAACAGAGGTGTGACTACTGCCTTGCCTACCCGCCTCCGACACCATCACGAGGCCACTCCCCGGTGGAAGAGGAAGAGGGTAGGGACATTCGGCTACGGCAAGTTGCAACGCAGTCCATCCGCGACGACGTCACCGCCCGGGCCCGCAAGCAAAAGGCCGAGTTCGATGCCTTCCAGCAGCACCTCCAGAGGCAGCAGCGTGAGGGTTGCATATTCTGCCGCCTCCTTGACGTCAGGCCAACTGATCATAACCCTGATGAGTGCAAAGCTGTGCGCCAGGGCGGCAGAACCGAGCTAGAGCGAAGTTTCCTACAGGCTCGTGCATTTAGGCAAAGCGTGCAGAGGAACAAGACTGTGGAGGGTTTCGGTGCCTGTTTTAAATGCATGCTCCCTCAGGAGCTCTGCCATCATTGGGAAGAGGATTTAGATGGCAACTGGCGGCAGCGACAAGACAAGCTATGCCAATATCCAGGCCTCGTCGTCACTACCTTTACAACAGCCTACAGTCAACAGTATCCTTCTATACACCAGATCTTACAGGATGAAGGCTTCATTGGGGATATACCAGTAGTAGGTGCGGCAAGGAAGGAGCACCTCCAGCTCTGGGCTTGGCTTGGCGAGAGGATCAAATGGGCGCGGGTCGATGCTATTCGACTCTGCCGTATCTATGTACGAATTGTCACATCAATGGCGTATTAACTAAGTAAAAGCAACGCATCTATTTTCACTCTCTGCTCTCCTATCTACGTCATGGCCTTATGCCATCCTATTGATCAGATGACCCCTCTACTCGTCGTCTGTGCTATCAATCACCATGGCGGTATCCCCGGGGTTGGCAGAGGGCTTGCGCGGAGTATGCTCTTGGATGACCAAGCCGCGGTCAGTATACCGCTTGCTCACGTGAGCCATGAGCGGGCGGATCGGCACTGGCGGATATCGGGTGCCACCGTCAACTCGGTAGTGGTGTCCTGTGTCGCTGGTCGGAAAGGGGATCGTCCGCCACTCCGTGAAGGGGGTCAGGAGTTGGACATGCAGTGGACCTACGATTTGGAGACCGCCTCTGTCGGTATAGAGCCTCTCTAGTGGTAGAGGTGGCTGTAGATAGGCGCCATTGGCGACGCCGATCAACTTGACATTGTTAATGGCGGCATCCATCAACATGTCATCGTCCTTGACCTTCCAGTACGTGCCGTTGCGGATGCCAATCTCATGCAGGAGCATAACGCTCAGGCTTGCCGAGATACACTGGAGCGACTTGATCCTGCGCTCGGCCAGGCGGCTTGGGTCTCTCCATGGCGCATACAGCCAGTCCCGATGCCTGAGGTCGATGTTGTTGACTGGCGTTGTCTTGTGGCCATCTAGGGTGATGGTGGTGAGCGGGATGATCTTGATCAGATCCCTCCCGCTCACGCCCACGAGGTCCCGGACCGCCCCTGCGATCAACCAGCACGACAAGACGCCACACTCCCAGTCTGTCGGCTGGGAAGTTACCGGCATGCCAAAGGCGTCAAACTGGTGGGGGAGCCCAAGCCTCACGAACATCTCGCGGGTCGCGATGGCCAGGCGCTGTAGCCGATTCTCCCGTCCCGCCTCCATGGTGTCAAAGTACAAGGCGTGCTGTTGGAGGCGGTCAAATACGAGGCCGACCCAGTGCTCGCTTGCCTTGTCGTGTATGATACCGACGATGAAACGCTTGTGCTGGAAGTACTGGCGCGCCTTGGTCATACTGCTGAACCCGAGGGTTGCCGTGCAGTCTACCTGATCAAAACCCGGGCCAAAGAACGGGTTCTCCTTCTCCTTGCTGTCGCCGTTGGCCCAGACCTTCTTGCGGTGGATGAAGAGAGGCTTGGGTAGCATGGCCACGATGTCTCGGATGCCATGGGTGAACATGCGTAGGATGGACTGGCACTCATCTCCGCTCAGCTTATCCTTGTCCTGGATCTTGATAAAGGCCCGCCAGGTATCGGCCTGGTGATCATGCCACGAATACAGCATGTCCGGGCGATCAAAGTCTGGCCGCGGCTTGACAAGCTTAAGCTTGCCTCGGACCTCGTCGTCGGTGTCGTTGTCGCAGAGACGGATGGGATTGGTATCGGCCCAGTGATCCCAGTTCTCTCGTGGCTGGTACTGAGCAGGTTGAGTCTTGTAAAGCTCAGCCAAGTCGTGAGGGATTACCTCCTTGTCGTCGCAAAACAACCCATTCCCCCCCTCGCCTCGAACCTCTGCGCCGAGGAATGTCATGCCCTGGGTGGGCATGAGGAACCGAGTGTTGTCGTTTGGCATAGCCATAGTGGCAAGTGATCAGATGGTTGATGTAGTTGATGTGGTTGTTAGAAGTGTTGTGTAGTATGATGAAAATCAGTATATGCTGAATGCTGATGTGAGGAAAGTAAAGTGATACTTGATGGTTGTGAAGGCAGAATGAGTAGAAGCAGCAAGAGTATATATAGGCAGATGTAATAAGTGAATGCGTGGTAGGGAAGTGAATATCGTCTTTGTTCTCTCCAGGCAGAACGGGAGTTATCTTTATGGCGTGCTTGCTTGTTCTCGTATGTAGTATATGTGTATGCCAGGTCAAAAACAATAGGTGTCTACACAATATATGAACAATAGCAATGTTCTAAAGGACAAGGCCTATCTGCGCCAGTAGTGCGAATTCATAATAGATTAGAGAGAGGGCGTATGTCAGTATGTGAATTGAGTTGCTATGAACATGTAAGCCCATCTGCCTTGAGCCGCGTGCACACAGAACAATCTACTATGCAGTAACCCACGTCGCCTCACGTCTCCTTTGCATTCCCCTGGACCTCCTCCTCGGCGGCCTGCCCAAGCATCCACAGCTCCCGCTTCCCACCGTCCGTGTCGCTTCGGGTCGCCGGGTATACGCACGAGACCCTCGGGCAGCTTGCGTGGTTCAACTGATCAATCCCATACGACGACGGTCGCTCCTCCAGCGTGCCTTGACCCATCAGGGGCCAGTCCTGGGGGCCCTCCCTCGCTGACCTTGGCAGGTAGCCCTGGAGCGTCTCCCAGTCGCAGGTGTACCGCTGCCAGAGGCAGTTGGCACATCGGCTGGCCATGAACCCCTTGATGGAGATGCAGACGGGGAAAGGATACAGGATGTGCTCCTTGTTCCAGCTCGTGGTGTGGGTATACGAGCGCACGCAGTGACGGCAGAGGATGGGGTTGCGGATGCCAAAGAAGGCCACGGCCATTGCCAGGCGACGCTCTGGGCGCTCGATCAGCTGGCTAAAGAAGTAGCCTCGCGGGTGCGCAAAGTCGGCCGGTATGTAGACAGGCTGAAGGGTTGCCGACGGGACCATGTCTAGGATCTCCTTGGTGCGGCTGTTGATCTTGTCGATGGATGAGAAGAAGCGCGCGGCAGACTGCTTGGCGTCGATGCCCTCTTCGTCATTAAAGGCGAGCTCGACATAGAGGGGATTTCCGTCGCGGTCGAGGGCCCGGCGAGAGCAGATCCAGACGCGGAGGCACTCTCTCAGCTGGATGATCAGATGGGTCAGCCCGACACGGCGCACACACGGCCAGAGGAGGGCTCTCCACTCACAAGACGGACGCTGTCGCGCTGGGCTTGGTCTCCCTTGAGGATGACTGCATCCCGGCCACGCCAGCTCGCGGGTGTTGGCACATTGGCGAAGTCGGACTCGGCGATGCGGCTGGTGGCCACGCTCTGGATGTCGGGCAGTCGGCTGCGAGGGATGCGCTCGAGGCCATCCATGACGGTCGTCTCTGCGGTGAACGAACTGATCAGCCATCGGCGCGCGTGCGACGGTGATATTGACGAGCGAGTCGGGGGTTGGGCAGACCCCAAGGCAGGGAAGCCCTCCTCCACGGGCAGGTGACGTTACCGGTGAATGTGACGTTGCCTGATGGGCGCGCCAGAGTCTCGGGGCGTTGGGCAACTCACGAGATGCTTGCGCAGAGGTGCGTGAGGGCGTGTCGGGCAAATATATTGGTGTTTGATCAGGGGAGTGTCGCAGGGTCTCGAGCAATACACAAGGCGTGGAGGCAGGCAGGGCGCAAACCCATCAGGATTTCAAGACGGCTCGGGCGATGATGGAGGGGAAATGCTTTCACAGGCGCAATCTTATTTTGTTTGCCTTGGTTGCGGTCGCTTGTTATTTGCTATTGCCCTCGGCGACGGGGTCGACAGTGATTCACCGTCGCAGGCCCTCCCCACGCGAGAGGCAAATAACACACACGATCGCGCGCCCAGCGAGCCTCTCTTCCTCTTCTTCCTTTATTCACTCGACCCTCTCCCTCTCCCTCTCTCTTTATTTCTTTCCCTCTATCCTCTCTGCTCTACGCCATTTGGTTAGACCGTGCCAGCCCTCGCATTCACCTCCCGCGATCGCCGTCACCTCTGCCACTCCATCATTCGCCTCACTTAAGGCCCTATCTACATCTTCGCCTTCTCATCATCGCGCCTCTTGTTATCTTCTCGAGACTTCACCACGGCCCATCTGATCATTTCGCGCGGGTCTCTCGACGGTGGCCTCACCTTTCGTCGCCGAGCGCCCCCCCCCCCCCCCCCCCCCCCCATCCGCTC
>MAEG01000026.1:0-22347 GCA_001680625.1 Fusarium azukiicola | reverse complement strand
ACGACCACCAACAGAGATCCTGGCCGGCGAGAACGGCATGCTGCGCTGCAAGTCGAGCCACTTGGGAGCTGGAGTCAGCGGCTCAGTCACGTACCGAGTAATCGGTTACCAAGAGAGCGACAAGGTGACATTCATCTGGAACGTGCCGTACGTTGGCCAGAACACGTTTGACGCCCTTTGCTCGATCGGCGGCTTCACAGTCAGGATGCTGGGTGGACGAGGGAACCAGGCTGTTGCCGTCTTTGTGTTTGGTGAGTTGGTCAACATTGTGAAGACATGGTCTGACAGCTCCCGTTAGAACCAGCCCTGAGGCAGAGGTCGGATTACAACGTAGGAACAGCTGTCATCAAGGGCCCTAGCGAGTGTGCCGGTGCACCAGTGGGTATGTAGCTTCCGTTAGGTCAATGCCACAAGGTTCTGGGGAAATATCGAGAGCGAAACAGGTACCAGAGTCGCAACCAACTTCCCTCCAAGTGCCAACCTTAAACTTGGCCCTACATCCTGTCTAGCCTGCCTTGTTCCACCCCTAGTTAGAGGATGTGTGACCCCGCAAGAGTCACAAGAACTCTAAACGGGAAAGGCCTATCAGGATGAGCAAGCCATTCTCCGGGTTGGTCTGACTTGGTCAAGCCGTTGTGGCTCAAGCCATCTCTGCGGTAATAGAAACCTTGGTTCCAACCGCAATCAAGCCGACGATGTCACCATGATCCAAGACAAAGGACGGGCACGACGGGGGGGTAAAGGCCTCGGGCTCTCCTCAGTTTCATCGACGGTCAAATCTGCCAAGTCTCCCCTCGCCCACAGTTTTGTTGACAAACAAAAGGCGCTGCACAAGTCTCCCCGGGGCTTTATCAACAACTCATGATGCTTGTGCCTGATCAGAGAGCCGTCCTGGCGAGTCTGATGGTCTGGTCTTCCAGTAGGTGAATGCTTAGTACAAAGCCGAGCCCTGGCTGACGCTTCAGGACAGTGACAAATGCCTACGCGGCGTTCATTAGACCAAGAGCTGTTCCAGACGCCCCGGACGGCTATGCACCAGGCCAGGTTTCATGCCCTTCGAGACGGCCAGCCATTCGCAAGGCGACAGCACTGTCGGGTGACGAAGCAGCATGGTTACAGCTCCGTGACAATAACACGATTTCAGCGCTAAAAGATGTCCTTGATCGAGCTGACATTGATAGCATTGACACTGACGCTTACATCAACAGCCTCGTGAATGATGGCGATGCCTTGCCCCGAATCGCCATCGCCATCTCGGGTGGTGGTTATCGGGCCATGATGAACGGCGCTGGTGCCATCGCCGCGTTTGACAACCGGTCCACGGGTTCCATGGACAAGGGACATCTGGGTGGCATTCTTCAAGCCGCAACGTACCTGAGTGGACTGTCCGGAGGTAGTTGGCTTGTTGGAAGCCTCTACGTGCAGAACTTTACAACGGTCGAGTCCATCATCTTTGCACGGAGCGGTTTTCTCGATACCCTTTGGCAGCTTGATGAGTCCATCATTAAAGGTTTGTTGTGCCCAGGACAGCCTCAGATGGTGTTTGCTAACGGCGGTAAATCCAGGGCCAGCAGACTTGCCCGCAACGCGGTACTATCGTGAGCTGTCCGATGATGTAAAAGGAAAGGAGGACGCAGGGTACAACAAGACAATAACCGACTACTGGGGAAGGGCTTTGTCGTATCAGCTCGTCAATGCCACTGATGGAGGGCCTGGTATGATTGGCAGTCATCTCAAGTACAGAAGCTGACAATATCTAGCATACACTTTCTCATCGATTGCAAACGACACCGAGTTCTCCGAGGCGAGAGCTCCTATGCCTCTCATTGTTGCAGTAGAGCGGACGTCAGGCCAGCTTCAGATAGCCAATAACTCTACTGTCATCGAGTTCAACCCATGGGAAATGGGGTCCTACGATCCATCCCTCGATGCCTTTGCCCCTCTCAAGTATGTTGGCTCTGACTTTGACAACGGCACCGTTAGACGGAATGGAGATTGTGTTGCTGGGGTGGATAACGCCGGGTTCGTCATGGGCACATCTTCGTCACTGTTCAACCAGGCATTTCTCCAGATCGCCAAGGTCGAGGGTGCCCCGGACTTCTTGACCAGAGCTCTCAATAATACGTTGGCTGATGTTGGTGAGGAGAACCGGGACATTGCCAGCTGGCCCAACCCCTTTTACAAGTACAATCCCAGCAACAACTCCAACGCCGATAGCACGGTCTTGACCCTCGTTGACGGCGGCGAGGACCTCCAAAACATTCCCCTGCATCCATTGCTCTTATCTGAGCGTCAAGTCGACGTCATATTTGCCGTCGACGGTTCGGCTGACACAACGACTCACTGGCCAAACGGCACGGCACTCGTGGCGACGTACCAGAGGTCATCCGACGGTATTTCGGCACAGAATAGCGAGTTCCCCAAGGTCCCAGACCAAAACACTTTTGTGAACCTCGGCTTGAACAGACGCCCGACGTTTTTCGGCTGCGGTTCAGACACGGACTCGTCGTCAGGGCCACTGATTGTCTATCTACCCAATGCGCCCTACACATACCAGTCCAACTTTTCTACCTTTGATCTCGAGTACAGCAACACGGAGCGTAACGAGATTATACGGAACGGATACAACGTCGCAACCATGGGGAACGGCACCGTCGACTCCAACTGGCCCACCTGTGTAGGCTGTGCGATATTGGCTCGCAGCCTGGCACGCACCAAGACTGACATGCCCTCCAAGTGCGTCGACTGCTTCTCGCGGTATTGCTGGAACGGTACGACGAATTCGACCAAGCCGAGCACGTACGAGCCGGAGCAGATTGTAGAAAGCGGAGCAAGCCGCCTGGAGCCGTGCCTGGGCGTGATGGGGGTTGCGGTTGTGGTCATGTTTATGGCGTTTTGATTCGAGCTGGCTGAATGGTTTGTGAATGATATGAGCACTGGAAATCGGCAGAAGTCTTTGTTTATCACGGAAGGAAGAGAGAAAAGTAACTCACAATCGATCTTCTGTTATGGATCTCGTTGCAACGCTCTTCCTTCTGAGTGCCTCATCTGCTAGTTGACGGCCTTGTTGTTGAAGGGACGGATGTGTCTGTGGCAAAAAGGCTTTCTGTGTTGGATAGTGTGTTTGTTGCTGATGCGACATTGCCAGTTGATCTTGTCGCCTTCCATGTCGGTGTGTCTCTATAAAATGGACTGTATGTTCCCGACGCCACCTCTGGTCTCTGCTGACCTGTATTGGAGCCATCCGTGGGAGATAATGTAGGAAGCGCCGGTGTGTCCGTGAAAAAGGGCCCGTATGTTCCAGAGGCTACATCAAGGGCCTCCAGGCTGCTTAGGGTAGAATGGCCCGTTGCTATTGTGGGAAGTACCGGAGTGTCGGTATAAAAGCGTCCATAGGTTCCAGAAGCTATGTCGAGCCTATCCTGGCTGCCTGAGGTAGACGAAGTGCTCCTTACGTCAAGCCCGTACGTCCCAGAGGCCGCTTTGAAACCTCTCCCATTTTCTGGGCTAGGATCATTCAGCGTTCTTGTCACTGCCTCAGGACCAGCCTGACCACTTGAAGCGGGCGAGCCGCTGGGTTTGCCTGCATGGATGTTGCTTGTGAGAAAAGTCGTCGGTGTATTTCCTTTGGCATGATGCTCGACTGCCGTTGTCTTAGAACTGCCATGGCCAGATGGGAGCGTACCACTTGCCTGTATCTATAGAGAGTTGAACAGGGGCCAGATATGTCGAGAGGTACGTGAAGCACTGGAATCCGGGAATCTCATGAGTATTAGCATCTCCACTTTGCGCGTTGGCGCTGTTGATGGTCCTGAGCCAGGCAAGGGCCAAAACGAGAATCTTCATGATGACGGAGTGGGAAACGGGAGATGGAACACAAGGGTTTCATATAGTACCCAAAGCCTGAATTTGGCGACTACAATACCACCGGAGGGTCGCTGTCTTTTAGGTGGTCAAATAGTTGATCGTTTAATCTCTTCAAGGGAGAGTAAGTCTGGTTTGGTATGAATCCTCATCCCAGGGTTATGCGGTCTAGAACACTTTGTCTGACTGCCCCAATCACCAACAGATTTATCAGACTATTTCATATCCAACGCCGGGTCATAGAGCTTTCACTTCAGCGTTGAGGCTTGGGTTAGGAATGAGGACACCTTTAGATGGAACGGAACGCTGATTAGATTTTGAGACAGCATTACTCCCATTAGTCAACCACCCCTGCCGACTGTTTCTGTTTAGCGGAGAAGCCTGTCTTAGATGACGAGCCAAGGAACGTGTTGTCTCGTTTCAATGACGAGCGAGTTCCTGACAGCTGACTATCGGGCGAGCCGTGCCATTCATTACATTTCAAGCCTTTGCAGGGTGGACGATACTCAGTTACTGAACCCCCAGCCCATCATGCCCCTGATCCAAAGGACCAAAAGCCAGAGCGACCAGGCCAGCCGTACGTAGTTGGGCCAGCTGCACCCTTCACGAGTACAAGTGTATGATGTTGTACCGCATTGGGTTTTAATTCGGCCATTATGCTTAATACGCCCTGAGAACCAGGTAGCTAGGTTTGGCTTCATCTCCACGGAATGGTAATCCCCCTCTCATGGGACTCCCGAGCCAGCTCAATAACCCTGATGGCGTCTCTAGATTGACTTGCCTTGACGGCAAGCTCCTCTTTGCCATTGATGGCGTTGGCCACATTTTCATAGAGACCAATCCACCGACCAGTTATCGTGGGATATCTCCCAGTATACTTGTTTGTCTCTGGATCAAGCTTTTGATATCGCTCATCAAACACCTTGTACGTGGTCAATATGCCTTGCAAAGTCTCTGGCTCTTTGCCAAACTCGGGGTCCAACGGCTTGACACCCTTTTGAATCTGCTCTTCCTGTGGGCACGTACTACGTTGCTGCCACTACCGTCGCACAATTAGTATCGAAGCACCATAGAACTTGATTGGGCGCCACTCACCTTGATGTATGATCCTTCTGTTCCCCTCACCAGAAGCTTGAGCTGCTGGGCGAGTGGCGTTGTCACACTCGTTTTCACTGTAACTAGGAGATCCTTCTGTTCACCCTCATACTGCAAGATGATGGTGAATGAATCTTCAATCTCGCTTTCGATCCCACGCTGGGCACGAAGAAAGCCAGTGACCGACTTGGGACGTCCAAACAGCACAACAGCCTGATCAATGCTGTGAGCGCCTGAGATATCGTCAGCAAAAGGTGTTTCTTATCGATGGAGGTACAAATGAACCGACCGAGACCAAACGCCATTCCTTCTCCTGGAGTATAAGCCTTCTCGGTCATGCGTGACAGCCATGGTGGTGATTCAAAGTCGTAATGGATTTCAGCCTCCATGATCTTCCCCAGAGCGTCCTTTGAGACAAGGCTACGCAGGGTTTGAAAGTCCCCATCCTTCAAATTTCTTTAGCTCACTGACACCCCATTGAGCGTTGGACTGCGCAAACTTACCCATCGTCTGTTTTGGAAACAGGTCAAGATCAACCCCTTCTCATCGGCAAGTTTGATGACTTGGTCTGCCTCTTCGGCTGATCTCGCAAAAGGCTTATCAACGATAACTATCATATCGCAGGTAAGTTCATGTCCAAGTCCTCTTTGATGAATGCATACCGTGTTTTCCCGCTTGCAAAGCCTTCTCGGCAAACAAGGCATGCGTGTCGGGGTGAGTCGCAACGACGACAAATGCAATCTCTGAATCGGCAAAGAAATCATCTGCCGTCCGATACTGCTTGATGCCCGGAAAGTCAACAGTGCAGTGGGATCCCGGCGCTGCTGATGCGGCATCAGCGGGTGCCTCTGCCCTCTGAAGAATCGCAACGATCTGGTAATCTGGGTTCGCCGAGATGAATGGGATGTGGAAATTCTTTGCGGCAAAGCCGTACCCGACGACTCCGACTTTGATAGGTGCCATGTTTAGCAAACTTGAGTGTAAGGATCTAGAGACTGAGCGTTTGCGTAGGTAGGCCGGGATATGCTCGTAGTGCAACACTTTCGAGTACCACAGCAGGTAGAGGCCGTGTTGAGTTCTTAAGAAAAGGACAACACCGGAGAAAGAATGCTTCAGGAACTCATCACGAGAATGTCGTCTTTTATAACTTGACTGACGTTGATCCAGTCCCACATCTTGACCCCTCATTCAAAGCATCCGACGCTGACCAATTTAGCCGGTACAAAGATCGGGGAGTATCGGTGATGGGCCGCGGAGTGTCGGGACTAGTCTGCAAGAAGGATGGCGTGACTTTGGTCCAAGAATTGCCAAGACGCAGGGGGCTTCATTGCTGCCCCTCTGTGGTTCTTTACGTATTAGTCAAAGGCTCATGAGGGAGAGGAACAAAAAGATGGGAACGAGCAACATCCAACGAGGTGGTTGGTCAGAGGATACACGGCACCACAAAGGAGAGTCAAGTCTACCAGCTACCCGGACTGCAGCCCGCAATCGGCCGCGTAGTTAGAGTACAGTCAGGGGTGGAAATATATCATTAGAAAGCTCAAATGGTTACAATACTAGCCCACGAATATTACACTATAAAGCTAAGAGAAGCATAGCACGAGAAAAGCCCAGCCAGTACTACCATCAAGCAAACTCGATCGACACATTCTCAACGACGAATCTGTTCGATTGGCCGGGGGTGGAGCAAGTCATGCTCATCTTGAGGTCCGCAGAGGTGGTGGAGGGCTGGTAAACCGTCGAGATATACTCCTCAAAGACGTTGTCGGGAGTTCTCGGCGGCAGCAGAACAACGTCACCAAGGCCCTCGCCACCAAAGCTGGCGCTCAGCACGCAGCCCCCAGTGGCCGAGGGCGTGTCGAACTTGACCCAGTTGAATCGAATGCGATAGCTCAGGTTGGTGTGGAGGCCGTTGATTTGCTGGGTGACCGAAGTTCCAGGTCGCAGGACCCTGTTCATCGTTGTTTGTCAGCGATCAAGGACGTAGATGCTGGGACGGGGGGTTTCTGGTCCTCGTTGTTGATGGCAGGCACTTACATGACGTTGGGCTCGGAGAGTTTCCAGTATACGGCGCCGTTGGACACCCCAGCAGGTCCGCTGCGAGTCCATGGTTCGCCATTCGAGTTGTCGTCGAAGCCTGCGTTGGCAATGGTTGGGAGGGTGGCTGGGGCTTCTGATGTAGTGCTTGTAGACTCGATCGCCGAGGTCGTGGACGTCGTTTCGACAGCCGTGGTCGTCTCCGTGGTCGAAGGGATGCTCGAAGACGTCAATGTCGAGGAAGCAGTCTCGGAAGAAGAGGCAGTTTCGGTCCCGCTGACCGAGGTTTCAGAGCTGATTGTGGTCTCGGACGAGGTAACGACAGTGGAAGAAATGGTCTCGGTTGTTGAGGCCTCAACAGTGACAGAAGTCGAGTCGGTCGAGGCAGACGACGACTGAGCAGTGATGCCCGTGGTGGTCGAGCTGGGCCTGCATGGACCAGCAAGGACGGTATCAGCTGCCAGAAGGGCAACGAAGCCTGCGGCGATACTCTTGAAAGAAGGTATTGCGATGACATGACAAAACAAAGACTCCGAAGCAGTAAACGAGTGATTGCGTACGGAGGAGGGGAGAGAAGGAGGGAGGTGAGAGAGCAAGAATCCCGCAAGCAGAGCCGAGCAGAGCAGATCACAACTAAACAGGAGAGGAGAAGGACCTCCTTTTCAACCGACAAGGGGACCAACATGTCTCGTCATCTCCGTGGCCTCTCGCCAGGCCCTGCGAGCTGAAGTTCACCAAAAGCAATCACGGCGATCGTCACGAATCAAAAGGGCTGCAACCTACTGCACTCTAACTCGTAAGCTTTTATAGTTGAGGCACCCGCCTCTGCTAGGCTTGGTTTACCTGAAAGCTAAACTTGCCCTGGATTATGGCTTGAAGCGGGTTAAAAGGGGAGCAAATTAAACTCCCTCACTGGCTCCGATCATCTGTTGGGTCAGTCTACCAAGCAAGCCACGTTGAGGCAATGCCTACCGTATAAACTCGAGAAATTCGCCCTCTTGGCAAAGTGGAACAGCGCTAATTTCCCCGCCGGCCTTACCGGATTAGGAATAGCGTGACCCTCATCATCCGACTTCAAACCCTCTGATCATCGCCTTCAAAAATAGCCCTCACAACACCACATAATAAGGCCCTGAAAAACGCCTCTTCAATATGACTCTCAACCCGGCCGGCTTTATTGATATTATCTATATGTGGCCTCTGATTGGCTGGATTGCATGACTAATTATCTGATCAGATGTAACGCATGATTTCGCCAACGTAGCTTGCTTCGAAGTCGGACAGACTTACCGCCTCACGTACAGAGATCCCTCGAGCCTAGGTGTTAAAACCGGCATTTCCCTTATAAATGAAGGCATTTATCACGCTTGGATAAGAGAGGCTAGTCGGCGAGGCATTGATGATGTCTTGGAAGCAGGGAAGGAGGTGTTGTGTAGGGTTGAGAGCCGCGGACGGCGTTAGAAGAAGTGGGACTTCAGATTGGGGGTCGAGAGGGAGTGGCAAGAAGGAATTACGTTCTATTGGACCGAGGAAGGGGTCCCTAGCGATAGAGTGACTTCCTCTTCTATAGTAATTTCGCCTTGAAGAGAGGTACCAATGTCAACGAGCCGGCTGATTAGTTCCTCCCGTACATCTGACCTTGTGAAATCCACGGTGACCCCCCTTTCTGAAGCTATTCGTGCCAGTTCTTCCGTGGAAAGAGAAGTCAGCGACTCAATAAGGTCATCTTCGGGCAGGCCGAGTTGTTCTTCATCGAATACAGTTGCTATTTCTTGGTGTTGTTCTTCGCCTTCTGCGGGATTTGAAGCTATCTCCCAGTTGCTGAAGTCGAGCTCTTCCTTATCCACGTTCTTAATGCTGATCTTGGCCTCCTCGCTACGGTCAGGCCGCAATCCAATGCCGCAAGAGAAAAACGCCTTCTGCACCATCTCGGGTCGTTCTTGGAGTCGTTCCCAAGCCCGGCCGACGATGTGTGTTGTCATAACTCGCTTCTCAGTAGGGGTCCACGGCTTTGAACTGCGTTCTAAGTCATTATCTCTTTCAGTAATCCATTCATCGGCAAATTGCTGTAACCAAGCTTTGAAGAGCTTATTGATAGAGACATCGAGAGGTTGGAGAAGACTCGTACAGCCCGGAGGAATCATTGCCGGTAGGATCCGTGATTTCCTTAGTAATGTGTTCACATCGTCAGTCTTGTGAAAGCTGGCCACATCCATGACGAGCATGAATTCCCTATATTCCCTCTTGCAAGGGATAACTTCCTCGGTTAGCCACTTCACGAATAACTTCTCGTTATTATATGCCGTCGGGTTGAACTCCACGGTAACGCCGGGATGATAAAGATGACCTTCTCGACTCATGATCTTCCCCTTCGGCGGTTCAGCGCCCTCGAATATAAGCTTTGGCTTTAACCTTCCCATTCCATCGGCGAAGATTGGCAGTATAAGAGTAGCTTTTCTCTTGCTCCAGCCGCTGCGGTCGGTCTTTCCAGAGACAGTCTTATCGCCCTCGAGGGCGTAGGTTGACCCGTCTATGTATTCAAAAGGAATTGGCGTTTCATCAACGTTGAGAATGCAGTTATTATGAAAACGGCGCTTCGGGGAATCAAGAAGGTCTGGGATCTTCTCCCCTAGTTGGTAGGGGTATTTGGGGGGACTTGACGGGGCTGGGGATAGCTTCCTTTGGGAATTGCGTAAGACGAAGCGAAGGAAGCTGTTGACGATCTTCCTATATTCCTCGGGGGTCTTCTGGGCTTGGTTCGTGACCCGGCGTTTAACGATGCGATGTCTTCTCTTGAAGTTAAGGAACCATCCATTCGAGAAACTGAAGAGCTTATTATGTTCTGGATAGAGCTTTTCAAAGAGGGTTTTTGCCGTATTACGGAACCAGGCAAGCGTGATGATTTTCTTCTCGGATCGACGCCGAACGAAGAGTCTGAATAGCTCGTCTTCAAGCTCCGGCCAGTGCGGCTTCCAACTTGACTCCTTGGGGGTCACGCCAAGGATCTTATCCTTCTTCTTCCACCAATCTCTTATGGTCTCTTTCTTCTCGAGAAACCACGCCGCCGCCTCCGAGAAATAAGGCTGGCGATAACCATCGACTATTTGAACCCGTTGAGAGCCTCGGCGGTTGGCTTTGGGGTCATAGATGCGATGGTGGAGGAGAAATTGAAGCACCCGGACCTTCTTCTCGTGAGAGTGGGTCTCCTCTTTCCGCTTGAGGGGCAAAAATGGCTTCAATTTGCGCTCAGAAAGCGGCTTCGGCTTTGGACCACGCTTGCGCCTTGGCGTCGCATGTAAATTCAGATCTTGAAGTTCCAGCGGCATTATAATAAGATGAAGATATCTCAGTACGTTTTAATCGTCAAAAAAGGCATAGAATTGACTCTATTCGTGAGGGATAAAATTGATATGTGCTTCTCAAAGAGCCTCACCGATCTTAACCCTTAAGGGCATAGCGGGCGGGGTAGGGAGGGCCGGTTCCACTTTGCCAAGAGGGCGAATTTCTCGAGTTTATACGGTAGTCGTGACACCAGCCAATTCTCATTCAGTAGGTATTTCAGTAACAGTCAAAGAAGATTGACAAGAGCCACTCAAAGTTTGCATCGTCGCCATCCTAGGCCAAATAGGCGCATTTCTGGATGTTTAATCACTCTCTCATCTCAGGTTATAATAACAGTTTTTAAGCTGAAAACCGCTCAACAGTGGTTGCTAATGTCGACGCCGCCACAGAGTGTAGTTAGTTCAGCTCTAGGGTAGTTCTTTGCCACAGATATTCATGCCGAAACACGCCGAGCCAAAACGGCAAGCTACCTTGGTTGGAATGGCAGCTCACGAAGGAAGCTTTCATCATCCCAGCACATATTGCAGGTTCCTCTATGCTCTAACAAGTACACGCAGTCGAGGAGATTCCACGATAATCACACCAAACGTAATGATATCCACAGTCGGCGGCCCAAAACGCGGCCGGGACCTGCTGATCTCGGCACCGGGCCGTCGAAAAACCCCGAGATTGTAATGACGCCTTGCGTCCGGGCGCCACATTTCAGTGGGGCGGCGGACGGGATCGACACCCTTTCTCCAGCTTTTCTGTCCAAAACTCTCCCGATTCCCATCTCTCCAGGTTGGACATTCATGCAGCCTCGTCGAGGTAGCCTTTCTTTTTCTCCCTTACTACACGTGGCGGCAGATGCCGTCCCTGGAAGACTGTTTATGCGTGAGGAGCTGTACATATTGTAAACACGAGTTATAAATACTCCTGACTTCCTTCGCCATCCTAAATGATCATTTCACAACTCACTCAAAGCTACTAGCTGTAACTTGCCGCCTTGAATCCCGTCCGAATCCCTTACCTTTGACGCCCATCAGCCTCCAACATGCTAGTAGACGCCGGGCTAGAGCTCATGAGCGAGCTCTGGGCTAGACTTGGCTGGGCTGTCCTCCTCCAGATCGTCCCCATCACCATAGTCGCCTACAATCTTTTGTGGTTCATCTACACATCGTTCTTTTCGAGCTTGCGCAACATCCCAGGTCCCCTTCTAGCGCGAATATCACGGCTCTGGGAGATGAAGAAGGCCGCCACTGGGAACATCCACGAGATCATGATGGATCTGCACCGAAGTCATGGTGAGTCTATTGCAAAGTGTTGACAGGAATTCCGCTTACCATACTTCCAGGACCCATCGTACGAATAGGACCGAACCGTTACGACTTTGACACCATGGAGGCTCTCAAGATCATCTACCGTATCGGTAACGCCCTTCCCAAAGCCGACTACTACATCCCGTTTGGCATACCGTCGTCCCCGGGCCTTTTCGATGTGCAAGACTCTGGTCGACACTCGGCGATGAAGAAACAATTCGCCTCCTTGTACACAATGACGGCGCTACTATCCTACGAGGCGGATGTTGATGGCCAGACGGTCATCCTGAAGGAGCAGCTGCAAAGGTTCTGTGACCAGAAGCAAGTCATTAATCTTCCTCAATTCCTCCAATACTATGCTTTTGACGTCATTGGAGTTATTACGGTGAGCAGACCTCCACACCAAACTATGGAGCATTATTTGACATTGGTTTCTAGGTCGGCAAGTCGATGGGCATGATGGAGTCGAACGCGGACACGAATGGTGCTTGCAGTGCCCTGGATGCCATGTGGCACTACTCGTCCATGATGGCTTTTATCCCGCACATGCACGCCTGGTGGCTGCGTCTCTCGTCACTCCTACCCATCGAAGTCCCCATCAAGGGCCTGACCGAGTACGTCGAACAGCGAATTATCCAGTACAGGCTCAAGGCAGCCGAGTTCGGCGACGATGCGGTACTGAAAGGCGAGAACAACTTCCTGGCTAAGCTGCTCCTCATGGAAAAGCAGGGGACAGTTACCCCGGCGGAGACCCAACGGGCTGTTGGTCTAAATATCGGGGCTGGGTCTGATACGACAGCGAATGCTTTGAGCTCTATCCTGTACTATTTGTACACGAACCCGCATACTCTGCGCCGTCTTCGAGAAGAGCTGGACACGCATGTTAAGGAGGACCCCGTCGGGTTTCAGAAATCTCAGAGCATGCCCTACCTACAGGCGGTTATCAAAGAAGCCCTGCGGCTGCATCCGGGAGTTGGTACGCAGCTGACAAGGGTCGTGCCCAAGGGTGGTCTGGTCATTGAGGGGCAGTTCTTCCCCGAGGGTGTGAGTCGGCGTTTTATACGCTAAGTGGTGATCTCATACTGATGATGTACAGACTGAGGTTGGTGTCAACGGGTGGGCTCTCTATCACAACAAGGCGATTTTCGGCAACGACGCAAGTGTCTTTCGCCCGGAGAGATGGCTCGAGACAAAGGGGAACTTGAACATTGGAGGATCTTTCGCGGTAAATGACCTTGCTATTCTAGCAGTAACGAGTGGTGGCTGACGCCTCTTCTGTACAGTTTGGAGCCGGCTCCCGATCCTGCATCGGCAAGAACATTAGCATCTTGGAGATGTCCAAGGCTATTCCACAGATTGTCCGGAACTTTGACATTGAGATCAACCACGGGGACATGACTTGGAAGAACGAGTGTTGGTGGTTTGTCAAGCCCGAGTACAAGGCCATGATTAAGCGTGGAGCAGCTTAGACACAGGCCATTGTGAAATAGGACGCGAGAATCTCTTGTGCTATAGTTACAATTCCTTGTCCAGAGCATTGTAAGAGAGCAATGTCGGGGCACAAGCGTTTCACGGTAATGAATCACATCACTGCGAATACTGACATCCGCTCAGTACCCCCTTGACTTGTGGAGATGGTTGGGGCTGTGCCTCTCGGAGCAGGTGCCGCCAAAGTCCGACTCGGGCCCTCCTCCCGCATATCCTATTGAACATTCTGGCGGCTTTTCAAAGCTCCCTGTTGTAATTTACTCAACAACTCGAAAGCGGCACTTACCATTTGATCATCTCGGACAAGTGATAGCTGTGACATGGATGTGACACTGTTCAGTAAACGGCAACGGCCCTTGTCATCCGTCTGGTCAGGTTAGTCAACCCAGGCCTCCATCCGCCGGACCCCACGTTCGGCAACTCAGTCGATGGCCCGTGTTGGTGGGCATTGAGAGATTGGGAGAGTGCTTGAAGCGTGTCGTAGCCAATAAAAGGTCGGTGGGTATAGCATCCCCGCGTTGTTGTCCTGCCCGAGCCACCCTTAGCGCAACCCCAGATTTCGGGACGAGATCCGCGTGCCGGCATCTGTTTGCCCCGGATCTACATAAACACTTTACGGTGTCAAGCATCATGGGATCAAATAATGGTATCGAGCCCAACTGTTTGACACCGAGGTCTATTTCCATCAAACATCAAGCAATGTCGGACCAACGTGACAAGATCGACGATGGGCCGAACGCGGTCGAGGTTGAGCTGCTCACGGCAGATGAGGAGGAAAACTACCAAGGACTCACTTTGAAATGCGTCCTGGTCTATATGGTAAGCCGTGAGCGGACTGCTACCGATCAGAGCTGACCAGACAAGTCTATACTTGTTGGCTGCGCTGCACAGACGCTTGCGATTGTAGCTACTGGATCCGTAAGTCTTTCTCTGCGATCACACTTTTGCAGCTTGCTCATCCCGATCAGTTCTCGAGAAACATGGCCGCCGTCGTGGGAGGGGCGGATAAATACATCTGGATCCCTCAAGGCCTCGCCATCTGTATCACCTTCACAGCAGCCCCGATTGCCCAGTCGTCAGATTTCTGGGGTCGCAGATACCCCATCCTCATTTGCACAGCCCTCTGCTTCATCGGATCACTCCTGATCAGCAGGGCGGTCTCGATGACCATGGCTATTGCTGGATCCCTCCTGGTTGGTGTAGGATCGGGATCTTGCTCTCTGCTATATGCAGTCGCATCCGAGATCATGCCGAGACGATATCGACCGATGGCCCAAGCCGGAGTCAACATTGCCAACTCGCTCGTAGGCATATTCACGCTGCTCCTCGGTTTCGCTCTTATCAAGAAGAGTGACCAAGGCTTTCGAGTTGTGTGGTACATTGGCACAGGCCTTTTTGCCATCAACTTTATCACCATACTCTTCCTGTACAAGCCACCCAAGAGGGCCCTCGAAGTGACCCTGACCTTGCGACAGAAACTCGGGGCCCTCGACTGGATAGGATACGTCCTATTCTCCATCGGCATGATCCTGTTTAGTGTGGGCTTGACATGGGTAAACAATCCCTATCCCTGGAAGGACGCCCACGTGCTGGGCACGTTTATTGTCGGCGTGGTCTTTATCGCCCTCACTGTCGTCTGGGAGGTGAAGAGGAAGGTTGGCTTCTGTCATCATGGTCTCTTCGAAACCAACCGCAACTTTGCCCTTGCGCTCGTCTTCATCTTCATTGAAGGATTCACTTTCTATGCCGTCAACAACTTCCTGCCTTTCGAGTTCTCGCTCCTGTTTGAGAGTGATCAATTCAAAGTCGGCGTATTGGTCTCCCTCAGCTTCATTGGCGGAGCGATCGCATCCATCATCGGCGCTATTTTCTCTGTCAAGACAAGGACTGTCCGGCCGCCTTTGATGGCTGGAATGGGACTATTTGTCATATACTTTGGTATGCCGCATCTTCGTCCGCCCATTACTCACTGCTAACTCGAGTTCTCTATCAGCATGCATGGCCACCATCAAGCTAAACCAGTCAGACGCGATTTGGGGCTATACTGTTTTGGCCGGCTTCGGACTTGGATTCGGCCTTGTCATTGCCATCACCACCGGTCAGATAAGCACCCCGCCAGGTCTAATCGCCACCACAAGCGGCTTGATCTTGACTTCGAGGTCTTTGGGAGGCTCTGTCGCTCTTCCTGCCTACACCGCCATCCTCAACTCCCTGTTGTCAAAGAATCTCGGGCCAAAGATAGCGGCCAGAGTTCTCCCTCTTGGGCTGTCTTCCGACGACTTGCCAGCTTTCATCAGTGCTTTGGCCAACGACGATCAACAAGCGCTGGCAAGTATCCCAGGCGTCAACCCTGAGATTATTTCCGCGGGACTTGACGGATTGAAGACAGCATATCGTATCTCCTTCCGTGGCATCTGGACCACAGCCGCAGCGGTCTCAGCGGTCGGTTTCATGCTCGCACTCTTTGTCATAGATCCTCGCAATAGCTTCAATATGCATGTTGATGCGCCCGTGGAGCACGAAACTGCCCCCAAGCACCACGGCCTGGAGCCAACCGAGACGAACAACGAGGCACCTAGAGTAGCAAGGGATACGGCGGACACCATCGACAAGGAAGCTGGAGACAGGGCATGAGATGTGATCGAGACTTAGTCACGAGCGCGGCGAGGCGTGCAAAGCAACAAGGAGTCGGAGACGTGATGCTTGGTGGTTACGCTATGTTGGGAGCGAAACCGTCGTCCGGATGAGATGGAGAATCGAATGCGTTGTTGAGGAATGCTCAATAGCTAGTGACTAGTATCATGACATCTTTTCAGATCCGCTTCACCTTGTTCGGAGACTTCATGCCAAGTGCAAACCACGAGGTGGAGAAAGCTAAAGTCTAACCTTTCCATAATCTCCAGAATAAGTCAAACTCTTACAACATGACGATTGGGATAGATTCACGCCTACTTCTCATCCCAGACATTTTGATACACTGTTGCTCAATGTGAAGAAGGTAGTAGCCGCACACGGAGAATAATCTTGAATGCATATGACACTATGTGATGGAGAACTGTCATTTCAGGGAATCCCCTTGCACCTAGACCTCAATCTGTTCTCCTTCCAGCCACTGCTTAGCAGCCCAGTACAATGCATCATGCTTCTCAAGATTGACAGTCCCAACATGACGCCTGTGCCCGGGCATATCCATCAGTATCTTGACGCCCAGAGCGACTTCTTGCCAATACGAAAGATACTTGTAGCCTGGAGGGTATGTCTTCAACTTGTCTTCATCCATCTGGGGGAACTTGGCTGGGTTGGTAGGGATCACCTTGTCCTTCTCATACCAGTGCCTGACCAGGCGGGCCCCCCAGATTCCGGCGATCTTTTCGAAGTAGTAACAAAACCGGCAGTCTGCCTCGACATCGAACTCAACACCGTCTACTTCGAAGCGCTGCGTGATTGTGGCCTTGAGCTTTGTAACTGCCCGGGTCCCCTCGACGTTGATGTCCGTGCTTGAGCCGTGACACCGATGCATAATGAATGCGCCCTCATCCATCCCGGCTTTAGAGGCAGCGATGAAGTCCTTGTACGCCACACGTCCCGTCCAGGTAGTGTAGACGTAGGCCCCGGGATGAAATATGGACTCGAAATTCTCCCATTCACAAGAATCTCTGACGACGAAACGTCAATAACGACAGCAAGGGCCGATAAGGCTGTATTACCTGTACGAGGGCCAGCCCTCAGCTAGCTCTCGAAGCTTAAAGCGTTCAAGGACTAGGTGATCCGGTCCATTGTTTCGAATTGCGGCGCTGGGTCTCGACCCTTGAGGAAGGCTATGAAGATCAACCATGGTGGGGGAGTATGATGATAATTGTGTGAGAAGACCCAGTTAATCTCAGCCAAGAGCGAATGGACTGGCCTTGTGAAGAAGATAACTCTTGACATCTGACTTCTTTTATGAATTAACCCTGAGGAGGGTGATGTGCGTCGGCCGGGTGGCGCGGCGGCTAAGTCCTTTCCCGCCAACCCACTGGCAGATGCACAGTAGGATCGCTAGGGGAATTTTTTTTTTCTTTCAATGCGGCCGAGTGGCGCCCTTGAAAGCGCCATTGACTGACATAACATCGCTAGTGGATCAGCGATTGCCAGAGTGGGGACTCAGAGTTGGGATGGCGCCGGCATCGATTGTGCGTGAAGCTAAACTAAAGCGAAAGCCGGCCCCCTCCCTCGTTGCTATGACATCTCACTCAAGCAGCTTTAGTAATAGCACAATGAGAGACATGATCTTCCGTGTGTTGATGAGTTCATCGATTTGCCTTGACGAAGATCGAGTTGTGGAGGAAGAGACGGGGATCCTGACCACCACTTGGTCGAAGGTTATCTTCTAGCCTTGGCCAATTTGACACTCCTCTCCTATCCGTGTACACTTTCGTAGCTGTTGATAGGAAAAGAGAGCTAAAAGCTGGGCACTGTAGTAATGTAGTATTCGTACCCTACTGGAGCCGGCCAAGCGCAGCTCTGATCTTAAGGCAGCACGGCCAACTGTCGTACGCTGGCAAGGTTTCTCTTCCCACAGCCCGTAATCGGAGAAATAATACACTTGATACGGCCCCTACAACTAGAAGATTTCCGATAATCTGTCAAGTCTTGCCTCGTACAAAGATGGGTTTATCTACGTATGACACTGGGTCTCTACGCAGGATTAAAAATCTTGACTGCCCCACTGCTTGCCGCGGTGATATGATGAATCTTTCCCTCTGGAGTCAGTTCGTAAAAGATCAAGAACTGGACCCTGTAACCGCCCCCTTTTCGCACACCTGATCCAAAGTGGAGGATATCCTATAGCTCAAGGTCAGTCATTGGCCATTACCGAGGTCCTTCTAACCCACTTCGATGTTCACAAGAGCTGTGAACTTGATGTCGCTCTTGATGGCAACGCCGCCCTTGTCCAGGATGATGGACTGAACGTTGACCTCCTCATTTATCTTTTCGCGTGCGTTGCGAAAGAAGTTGATAACCTCGTCCTTTCCATTGAGAGTCTGCTTGCCATCGAGAAGAATGGTGACGTCGGGTGTGTAGTACCGCGGGAACGTGTCAAAGTCGTTTGTGTTGAAGGAACGGAGATAGTGGTCCAAGTCGCCTCTGGAGCGGATGACGTGCCGCGATGCTTCCTTCATCAGAGAGGCGTCCTCGGCCACCTCAATAATGTGTCCGTCCTTGTCTAGGGTATACCAGACAAACATCCTCACAAGGGGGCCATTGTCGGGCCAGACGGGCCCCCATCTTCCATCAAGATTGTCAGTTTCGAAGTCGTTGATGCCACGGAACTGGGTATGTATCTCGGTAGCGACGGCATCCTGGCTGAAGACGACCTTTTTCAAGACTAGGGTCTCACGCATGCACGAATGAGCTTGATCTATCCATGACAGAAACTCGTCGAGGGTCCTATCGGGGAAGCTACTGAACTTGAACTATTGGGGGACAGGTGAGAGTTGAACCTGAAAGGGTTGACCATTCTACTCACCACAGTATTCTTGGAGTAGTATCCCGCATAGGCAGCCTTATTGTTTGCGTTAAAGTTGTATACATAGTCCTCAAGATCGGCTCGGCTCCGAATCGACTTTGTTGCTAGGGGAAGATCTGCAGTGGAACCCATCCTTGGTTATTCTTTGGTGATGTCGAGGTTTATTGCAGAGTGTCAAACCAGCACCATAAGAGTCGGAAGATCTTGAATCTGGAGTCTTTTTTTTTTTTTTCCAAAACCCTTTTATTGCTCCAGACGATTAGAGGGATGATCCCAGCTCGCCGACAAGGTCAGCCGTAAGGACAAGAGCTGCAGGTAAGGGTGGTAACAAGGACGAGTGGGATGCGAGCTGTTCAGTGGGGTAGATGGGTTGCTATTTCATGGCGACACGGGGTGGGTAGAAGGGTGGGACAATGATTTTAAGTCCTCCGAGGCCCTGGCTAGTCGCGTCCTCAGAGTCTCATGACTTCTTCCAACCGTAAGCGTTATAGGCTCATGAGAATCTTCCCCGCACTTGTCCCTCACCAACCGAGATGTGTTCCCCCAGTCGTTCATGTACCGATGGTGTCTCGGTTACAGTCAACCCGCTGACGATTCAGAGGATCAAGGTTTCCAAATAAACTCAAGTGCCCTTCGCATCTTGGTCTCGAAGATGGTATTTAGGAGCTTGAACTTCTACGGTACTCGATGAAGTATCGATGAGAGCAATGTAGTTCAACTGGTTTCTTAGCCAGCGGCCCTGTCAGCTTGGAACAACCTGGACACTCCCTTCCACTAGAAGACGTTTCTCTACCTGGCCCAGCATGGATACCACCTACCAAGATGGCGGCACCTGGTATAATACGAACGACCTCAGTCGAGGGGCACTCTATAGTTTATATAACCAGGAACAAAACACTTCTCCAGGCCGAAAAACGCTTTCCTACTATGTATGGCGGCCAAATCCATCTTCACACATGTGATGCACCGGCATGGTCCATCAAGTCTATGCCTTGGCAGCCTCCCGCAGCTTGAACCGGCCGTTGTAATGAGGATATACAAACCACGCGCATGTGGCGTCCATCGGCTTTCCTGGATGCTCAAATTCGAGATCGAACTTGCGAGCGATTTGAGGCACCACCTTTGTCAGTTCCAGTAAGCTGATGTTTCTGCCGATGCAAGTTCGAGAACCGGCTCCAAACTACAAGAAAGATTAGCTCCATTGACGAGTTTTAAATCGAAGCTCGCATACCGCAAACATCATGGACTCCATGATGCTGGTCTTTTCATCGCCGATCCAGCGCTCTGGTCGGAAGACTTCGGGGTCTGGGCCGTAAACGTCCTTGCTGTAATGCAAGACCCAGGCGTTCACACCAACCTCGGTCTACACGTCTGGTCAGTAAACGCCAAAAGCGTGCGGCTGAGTACATACCCCCTCCGGGAAATGGTGGCCCGACAGTTCCATGCCGCCTCGGGGCACGACGCGAGGCAAGATGGTTCCCACGGCTGGATGCAGGCGCAGCGTCTCCTTGATGACGGCTTGTAGGTAGGTCATGTTCTGCGCCTCCTGGAAGGTGACAGGGTCGGAGACGCTGCCGTCAGCGGCCTTCGTATCAATCTCCTGGCGTAGCTTGGAGAGTTTGTCGGGATTCGAGTAGAGATAGTATAGAGTAGAGCTAAGTGTGACGGCCGTGGTGTCCGAACCGGCTCCAATATTGCTGCCGCAGGCATCTAGAATGTTGGGCAGCTTGAGACGCCCCTGGGCCTGCATGTCAAGCACCTTCTTCAAGAATGTATCATACTTCCCGGTATCTTTTGTGGTCGAGTGCGCGTTCGATTCTTGATTCTTGTCAATCTCTGCAAAGATGTAGGTGAGCAGCAGCGATGCGGTAGACTTCCTGCCCAACACGGCATTCAATCTGACGACCCAGGGGATGAGGCTGGGGATGACGCCCAAGTGGGCGAGAAAGTCGTTGGACTGTCGAATAACCGGGAGCATTCCGGTGGTGTCACCCTCCTTCTCCATCATGTTGAAGCTCTTATTGAACTTTATTGCATCGGTTAGTTGAGATATCTCCGCCGGTGATAAAAGGTAACTCACAGTGATTTCACCAATGACATCAAAGGCATAGTACTGCATCCAGTGCGGGATATCAATCAGGCGGCCTTCCTCAGCGAACTGATATAGCTTTCGCATGCAGACTGTGGTCATCTCATCGACGGCGGGTTCGTAAGATACCATGGATGACATGGTGTACAGAGGCGAGATCCTTCTCCTCCTCTCCTTGTGTCGCTCATTGTCCTGGATGACAAAGATGTTCTGCTCCTCGGGGTTGGGGCTGAGCAGGGGTTTGTAATAGTCGCTCTTCGTGAACTTGCCCCCTAGCTCGTAGATCTTCTTGACGTCCTTTGGTTGACTGACGCTGTATCGATTCGGTCCGACTCGAACAACTGGGCCGTATTTCTTGTGCAGGCGCATGTATTCCAGGTGTGAATCACCCTTGATCACCTTGCGGTACTCCCACCAACGCGTGACTCGGGCCACCAATGGACCAGGAATCTTCCTTAGAGGCGATAAGAACAGACTGTAGGCCAGTGGAACAAGATAACAAACAGTAAAGAGGGCCACACAGGCGAGCAAGAACCCCACAGCGACGTCCTTGAGACTGGCATGCTGGAGTCTCAGCAAGACATGCTGTACGAGGGGCAAACTCTCCAAGTCTCGTAGGAGGGCCATTGGTGGTGTTGGTAGGTGAAGGATGATGCTGGAGGGAGAGTTGCGTGATGGTGAGCTTGTGGCGTCCTCAGTAGTTTTAATCACACTCAAGCGCCGGACCCATCACTGCGCACTCCTCTGCTGAATATCCGCGGCTTGCAGGTGGGGTTGCTCATGACTATCTGCGCAGGCAGTTTTGCATGACCCACCCGGTCGCAATCAGATCAGTTTCACTTACGGAGGTCGCGGTCAAAAGTTTTGTCCTGCCAAGACGCTAAAAGGGTGCCAAAAAACGCTATAAAAAAAGCAAGAAACTGCGGTTAAGGCCCTCCCCAGCTATTTTCTATGGTAACCTTCCTTAATAGCTTTCTCTTCGATTTCTAATTGCTTTCTAGGTCTCTAGCTATGGCCCTAAATACCGATATCGCGACTCGTGCCTTTATCGTGGCCCTTAAGGCACCTTGCAGCGGCAAGACCACCGAAGAAGTCGCTGCTATCAGGACCAAGTAATAGACCAGGCGGTCTGACACGGCAGAACCCCGCCACGTGACCAGTCCGCTGCAAGAGTGAGCAGGACCCACTATAGTATAAGTAAGCGCTCCTATATGACGGGGGATCTATATAGACACAGCTAGCTGTGTCTGTAAGGTCACGTGATTTGCGTATAGCTAGCTATGTCTATAAGATCTATTATGTAAGCCCGATCTGTGTGTGAAGGAGAGATATCCCTCTTTTATCTACAGAAATAGCATCTATTTATATAATTAAAGAGATATAGTGATCTGCTATATATATAGCCCTTTAATATATAATATTTTATCTATTAGGAACACGCTAATATTCCCCGGGCTCTAAAGAACGCATAATATATATACTTATATTATCTAAATACTAACGTACTTAATAAGCAAATTAAATAGATAAATGAATTAAATAAAAATCCCTTAACCTATAACCTTTCTATTTAATTAATTAATTCTTAATTACATAAGATACTATAATTAAATAATAAAGCTAGA
>MAEG01000025.1:0-11698 GCA_001680625.1 Fusarium azukiicola | reverse complement strand
GGGGCGGGATCGCTTGCAACGGCTTCCTCTCGACGGCAGCATAGTTGCTTCCGTTGCTAGCCAAGTGGCTGACATACCTGACGGCGAGGCCCCCCAAGGTCCGGTTGAGGAGGATGTAGAAGAGGATCCAGCAGATGCAGATGCATCGGCGATCCCGAATTTGCAGGTCACCGATACCGAATTAAACGCCCTGCAATCCCGATTCCTTCATGGCACCCCTGACCCCGAGCGTATGGCCGATTTTGAGCATATACCGCCTAATGCGCAGGCTCAACACCAGATACCACTACCTTCCATTCGCAGGACTCCTATCAACGAATTCAACCGTTCCCAGCCGCTGATGACGCTCGCGTTCCCCACCCTCTACCCTGACGGTAAGGCGGACTTCGTGGAGCCTCGCCTACGGAGCATCACGTACCAGGACTACCTTGCCCATGCGATGAGATGGCAAGACGGACGTTTTGCCCGGCATAAGACGTGGCCTTTCGTCGCCCTCAACACGCTATTACGTGCGCAGGTCAGAAAGCGGAGCAACTACTCGGTCAAGCAACACGAAGCCCGCCGCCGTCAGCCCCTTACGCGCGCTGACATAGAGGAAGCGATGGCCAAGCCTGACGAGCCAGAGGCTCAGGCCCTGATCCAGTCGATCACGCGCCAAGCGGCCGTAATCAGGGGCACCCGCCCATATTGGTATAGGCAAAGGAAGGAATTGGAGGCATACGCCTTCAATCTAGGCAGGCCTGGCCTTTTCGTCACAGCAAGTGCGGCTGATTACCACTGGGAGTCCCTATATCGTCACATGCCTCGATTCCAGGAGTGGAAAGCGGCTCCTGAGGCGGCGCGGATGGCTCTGTCCCGGCAACTACTGCGAGACAACGCCCACATTGCCGCCTATCACTTCCATAAGCGCTATACGCTCTTTAGGACTATTGTCCTGAAGCAGAAGTTTAACCTAACAGACTTTTGGGGTCGCTACGAGTGGCAGGGCAGGGGCTCCAGTCACCACCATGGCCTATATTGGCTAAGTGGCCACCCGGACTTGGATCCCGATGACAGCCAGTCCCGGGAGCGATTTGCCCGAATCTGGGGATATCACGTATCCGCTGTCAACCCAGAGCCTCAGAGGGTGCAGGCACCTGGGGAAGGGAATCCCTTGATCAGTAATCTATTGGAACGTCCCCTTACCGTCCAGTTCCTGTCGATGGTGGTAAACCGAGTGCAGCGCCATCGCTGCAGCAACTACTGCATGCAGCTCAGCAAGCATACCAAGCAGGTAGAGTGCCGCTTTGGATTTCCTCACGGGCAGCGCCTGCTAGCCTCCCTTGAACAGGTTCCTCATTCTAAGCACTGGAGCTTCAGGGGCGAGCGGAACGATAGCCAGATGAACCACTACAACCGTTTACTTGCCGTCGCGTGGCTAGCCAATACAGATGTGTCACCCTGCACGAGCCTGCAGCAGGTGATCGATTACGCAGCTAAATACTGCTCCAAGTCGGAGAAGAAGAGTGAGTCTTTTGCCCAGATTGGGAAGGCCCTGATGCCCCGGGTCAAGGACCACAACCCGCTGATTTCCTTCACGTCAAAGCTCCTAAATCAGCTAGTCGCTGAGCGAGACTACTCGAAGCAGGAGGTTAGCCACCTGCTCCTCGGCCTGCCGCTACAAGAGGGTTCACGAACCTGCTTACAAATTGATTGCCGTAATCCTGACATGCATTCTCGCTTCCTGCGGATTGACGCCGATGAGGTTGACGAGGCGCCCAACGTCTACGAAAAGTACTGTCAACGCCCCGAAGCCCTAGAGGACCTGACGTATGTTTCCTTTCTCAAGTACTGGAATTTCCACTCCAGGAACCCTTCCAAATGGAAGCAATGGCAGCCAGGCAACGTCAACGGCAGGCCGCGTGTATTGGTCTACTTTCCTCGCTATCAGGCTGATCCAGAAGGCCAACAGTGGCCAGAGTACTGCCGCGTAAAGCTGACATTGAACCACCCACATCGTCGGCATGATGAGCTCCTTATGTTTGACGGCCATCGTTTTAATTCTCACGCTCAGGCCTTCTCCTATTGTTGGCAGCACCACAGTCATGGTGATGACCATTACGGCCGGCCAAAAGAGGCTCAATTGCAACCTCAAGAGGATCAGTACGAGGCTCTGCCAGTAGAGGAAGAATTTGATGACGAAGACTGGATCCGCCTCGCCGCCCTTTTATCTGACAACCCCCTCACCCAGGAAGATCTTGACCTACTTGGCCGCCGCGATATCGATGTCAATTACGACTGGACACGGCATGTGGGCACTTATCCAGAGTTTCGAGACAGCTACTGGAAAGGCGTTATCGCCAGCAACCCTATCGCCAACGATGTGGAGGTTCTTGACCCTCACTGGCGTGACCAGCTCAACCCGCAACAACGGTTAGTGTACGATACCTTCATGGGTCACTTCCAGACGCAAAATCCCGCTCAGATCCTTCTCCACGTTGACGGCGGTGGTGGCACGGGCAAGTCCTTCCTTATCAAGGTGCTTTCCTCCCATCTTCAGGCGGCTGCGCTGCCCAATCCTAGCCCTATTTGCCGCGTAGCGCCAACAGGCGTTGCGAGTAACCAGATACAGGGCAGCACCATACATTCCCTGCTCCGTCTCCCAGTAGGCGGTGCCTTTACCGAACTTCGCCCAGCTGACGCTGCTACCCTTCAGTCCCGCCTACGTCACGTCAAATACCTGGTCATTGACGAGAAGAGCATGCTAGGGCTTGAGCAGCTCGGGCGAATTGATTCTCGCCTACGACAGGCCTTTCCACAGCGCAGCCTCGAGTTCTTTGGTGGTGTGAGCGTCTTGCTTGTGGGTGATTTCTTCCAGCTACCACCCGTCCGACAAAAGCCGCTGTATTCAACCGCCACCACTGGCCTGTCTTCGTTGGAAAAGAGAGGACAGGTGGCCTACCGGTTGTTTGACCGCACCGTCTTCCTGACGACGGTACAGCGCCAGACTGGTGATGATCAGGCCCGGTTCCGTCAGGCCTTGCAAGAGCTGCGGGAAGTCAAGTTATCTATACCCTCCTGGAACCTCCTCAGCAGTCGGGTGCGGGCCAAGCTAACGCAGAGCGAGGTTGACAGATTCAAGGCTGCTATGCGGGTGTATTCCACAAAGGCCCGGGTCAACGAATACAATTACGAGCATATGGTGCACCTCAACGCCCCGGCAATACAGGTGGAGGCAAAGAACCAGGGCAAAGGCGCGGGGCAGGCGGCAAGCGACAACGCTGGCAATCTATCCAACAAGTTTCCTATTGCTAGAGGCGCCAGGGTAATGCTCACAACTAATTTGTGGCAACCAGCTGGCCTGGTCAATGGCGCCCAGGGTACGATATATGATGTCTCTTGGAATGAAGGCGCCAACCCGTGGCAAGATCCCCCGGACGTCATCATGGTGGACTTCGATACCTATGACGGACCGCCGTATCTGACAACTGACGAGGGCAGGAAAATCGTACCCATCCTTCCCGTCACGCGTGATTTCCTAGTGGGCAACGAGACCTGCTCTCGCACGCAGTTTCCCCTGATCGTGGCATTTGCCATCACTGTTCACAAATGCCAGAGCCTAACGAAGGATCAGATAGTCGCTGACCTCGCTACACGCGACTTCCAGGCCGGTATTAGTTATGTTGCGGTCTCACGAGTTACCTCATTGCAAGGCCTGCTCCTCGAGGCCCCTTTCGATCGTCAGAACCTCTATAACCACACGCCCACAGAAGGTGTATACGCCTGCGTTTTCTACAAGCCGCGTTCATGGCTAACTGCAGGGTAGGGATGAAGATGCGCCTTGCTGACCAACAACGCCGTCAGGCTCAGCAGCTGATCGATCCGCCGTATCCACCACGGTACATTAACTGAATGACGTTTTCCTATACGCTACAGGCAAGGGGGAACTCGATATACGGTATATAGTTGATTGGGCCTGGAAGGAAGTGGTAGAGGGACCCCTATGTCTATCAGTTAACTCCCTTACTACAGGTTTGAAGTGGTTTTGATAGCTGGTTATCAACTTATCGCCACAGTCGAAGGGAGGCCTCCCAGAAGAGTTTAATAGCGAGTTTAATAGCAGGTAGACGGTATTTACCCTTCGGGCTGAATATTCAGCCGTTAAGCCCCTGCCTTGGCAACTTAACGGGTGTTCGAAGTATTTTATACGTTAACCTATATTCCTCTTCTTATCTCTATATATACTTCCTCCCTCTATATCTCTACTTACCTCCCTGCTCTATCCATAACTTCTCTATCCGCGTAACCACCTGACATAACCGACTCGCCTGTATCCCTCCACCTGCCTTTCCACCCCATTCGACTAACCCCCCTAACCACCTATACATCCTATCCATCTGCTTATCATCTAACCTCTCTATCCTCTCTCCCATCATCTGCCCTACCTGCCCTAACCACCATCCATCGTCGCGTATAATCTGCATAACCACCATCCGAAATAATACCCCTTTATACTGACATCTCCTTCCTCTCACCCTCCTAAATAACCTCCCGTCGTCGCTCGCTGCCTCCCACTGCGCGCATATCGCCTGCGGTAACCCACATTCGAAACATGCCGAATATGCCGCCAACCGCTTCTTCGTCATCATCTCCTCCTCCGTCACCTCCACCCCTGCCTTCATCCTCTCCCACCTCTCTGTTCCCCTTTCCGGACATGCCGCCATGTCGTGATATACATCGGATAAACCCTCTACCCTGCATACGCCACAACATCCTACCCACTCCGACAACATGTCCTCAAATATGCCTACCTCCCCGGCCTCCTCCATGACCTGTAACCTCCGCTCTGCTTCGACCTGTCGTATTAACCGCTGACTCCCCTGATAATCCGCCTCTATTGCGGCCTCTGCTGCCTCCTCTTCCTCCTCTGCTTCTCCCCTGTCTCTCGACATATCGTCATCCCTCTCTGCTAACCCCGGTTTCCCCCCACTGGCCTGCCGCCCCTGACATATATCGCATATCTCCTCTCCTTCCGTACACCCGAATCGATCGATGTTACCATCCATCTCTCGATCTAATACCTCTCGCCGACAATACTTGCCGCCGGCAAACTCGATCACATCCTTATCCCACGCCCACTCATCCTGTTGCCCCGCCTGCTCCTGCCCCGACCCTGCTTCGGTCTGCTGTGTCAACCATGACCGCCGGATGACCACCACCGACTCGCTCTTCCGCCCATCTCGCCCCCCTCGCCCGCTCTCCTGCACCAAACTGACCAACGCCCGCGGAATCCCCGCGTGGACCACCAACCGGACATTCGGATCATCTATCCCCATCCCCAATGCATTCGTCGCCGCTATCCATCCCGCTTCACCCCCCGTGCTGCTCATCCACTCTCCGACCCGCCGCGCCTTCTCGGCCGCGTTGCTAACCCCTCGCCAATATGCCACACATCCCAATCTGTTGGCAATTCCCTGCACCCTCTTGATTGTGCCGCCGTATATGATCACCTTGCCCTCCTCGTGTTCGGCCGTCCATGTCTGCACAATATCGCATACTCGATCGACTACTGCGTCGTCCTCCTCCCCTTCCTCCTCGCCCTCTCCGTTGACGATATGCCTCTCTGCCTTTATTGTCCTCCTCTTCCGACCCGTATTTGCTGCTGCCTGCCCGCTATTGCTTCCATCCTCGTCCTCGACCACGTTGACCCTATATTGTATATTCGGCCGCGTTGTCGGCTCGCGAAACATCCGCACCCGTTCCGCTATAAACCGCAACTCTTTGAAAAATGCCCTCTCCTGCGTCGGCTTCAACGTCGCCGTCAAACACACCACTGGCACCCCGAAATCCTGCAACGTCTCACCTAACCGCCCCATCTGCGGCCGGAACGTCTTGCTGTAACCCAAAACCGTGTGGCACTCGTCCACCACCACCCGGTCCAACTTCTGCTGCCCGTGCATGCGCTCAACGAATGTCCGGAACCCCTTGCTGACCGCTGACTCCGGCGTGACGAATACCAACGACGCCGCCCGCTGCACCCCCCGGCTCTTCCATGTGTATGCATCGATCCCCATCTTTGCACACCGTCCCGCCATGTCGTCCTGCAACGCAACCAACGGCGTCACAACCACCGTCACCCCGTCCGGCGTGCAATATGCCGGCAACATAAACGTTAAACTCTTGCCGCCTCCCGTCGGCGTTACCTGCACGATCGGCCACTCCCCGCGTGCCACTGCCTGGATCACCGGCTCCTGCAATCCCCTAAACTCGGCCGCCGGTCCCATCATCTGCTTTAACTGCCCCCGCATGTCGGTCCGGTGCAACCGGCCGAACCGCCTCCGCCGCATCTCCTCCCGTTCGTCGTCAAATCCGGCCCGGACCCGCTTACTTCCCAATCGTTCCGTCCGGTCCTCCGCCCCGAACCCAAAAAACCGGTGCCACTGCATGCTGACCTTGCGGAACTGCTCACGGCTGCGCATCGTGCCCAACTCGCCCTGCCCGAATAACCGTGCGTATATTAACCCGGCGATGTGCGACCCGTGCCCGGCCTGTAAATCGTGGATGCTATCCACCAAATTGCCGTCCCCGTCCTCCTCATCCTCATCATCATCCGTTCCGAATACCTTGTTGAAATACCGGTTGCTGATGCCGATTGCGATTTGCCGCCATGCGCTGATGTTTAATCTTTGTCCGGAAAACTGCGTGCTGTACCGCTGTAACGCCCGCCGCACCCGGTCGCTCGTCCACTTCCTCTCCCGAAACCATTCCATAAACGCCGTCTCCTCCTCCCTCTCCTGGGACTCGTCCTCGACTTTTTCCGCCCTTACCTTGCTGAACCCTCCTTTTCCTTCCTTGCCTCCATGCTCGCTGACCACTTCGTCGGCCCAAAAAAATGCGCTCCGCCGCCACTTCTGCTTCATCCTACCTTGCACGGCCTGCCAAAACGGCAAAACCAACCACATATACCACACCAATAACTCGCCCACCTCGCGCGGCAAATACCGGTGGATGATCTTGGTGTTGCCCGTCTTGCGGAATCCCTTGTGGTACATCGTCACGAAACATACCATCCCTTCGTGTATGAATATGTTCCTTACCCCGCCGTTGGCCGTGTTCCACATCCGCAACCCCAAAATCTCGGTCGCCCTCGCCGGTTGGCCCCCTAACATATGCATCAACACAAACATCTGCTCCCGGAACTGCTCCATCGCCCGCCCGTACGCCCGCACTGCCTTCTCCTTATACGGGCACTGCTCATCCAATGGCTCCGCCATCCACGCCTTGAACCGCGCCGGCGATGCTGCGATCTGCTGCCTGACCCAACCCTCCCCGGCCTTAATCCACGCTTGATTATCCTCGTCCCTTATGAATGAATGCTCCAATGCGCTCTCGCCGTGTCGGTCCTCGATCTGTGACCACGGTATCCGCGGCAATGTCGCTTCGTCGTCACCGTCCATGACCCGCACTTGCGTCTCCTTTTTCAACATCTTCCTCTTCCTCTTCTCTTCTCCCTCTTCAACCTCGACCTTACCTATCGCCAACCGCACCAATATCCGCCGCGCTTCTATCACCAAACTATGCAACATATCGGATAATTCCCCCATGCCTAACCGGACTTGCCCGTGAATGATCCTATCACCCCGCCAATCGATCGTCTCGCTACCCGGTGTCATGAACCGGATCCGCATTCCGTATGTCCGCGTATTGATGATCCAATTCATCGGCGTCGGATCGGTATCCTCTCCCTCCGGAACCCGCGTCATGAACCGCCGTACCTTGTGCCGCACGATCCGGAACAACCCTTCGGCCTGCTCCTCGGCCTCTCGGGCGCTCATGTACTGCCGCAACTACATCTTCTGCCCATGACGCTCTAATATGGACTGGTATAACACCAAATAACGCGCCACCTTAATGACGGCCGAATATATCGGCGTGTAATTCGTCACCGATACCCACCCGCCGCTTTCCCGGTCTATACCCATAACGGCCAACGCGCTGATGATGATGCTCTCGTAATGGTTACCATTCTTGAACGGGTGATCTAAAAACTACACGACCGCATCTAAACAACTGCGCTGTAACCGCTCCGGCGTGTACCGGCCGTTCCTATCGGCTCCGGTGACGACCTGCGTGACGCCCTTATCGAATATCTTCCACAATTCTTCCTGTCTGATCGTCATGCGATATGGCGGCCGCGGGCATGGGGACGAACCACCTTCATCGCTGATATCCTCACTGCTGTCGTCGCTACTGCCGTCACTGTTGTCCTCACTGCTGCTGCCGTCCTCGTTATGAACCTTCCACGACTCCAACCGCTTCCAAATCGATATCAATGTTCTCCACCACGCCTTATACCTCTCCCACGCATCTGGCTCCATTATTCCCTGGAATGGCTTGTCTGTCGTGATATGCGCCTCCTTGCGCTCAATCTCGAACAACTCGGCCGTGCCGGGATAACACTGGCTGGCGGCGGCATATGCCTCGTCTAACACGCGCTCGAATATCTCCCACATCCGCTGCAACACCGGCTCGTTGTCGCCGATTGGCTGCAACACGGCCCGCAACTGATCACGCTCGATGCCATCCAAATGGCGCGCCCAACCGCTTCGGCTCAACCATGTCTCGGCCTCCCACTTGTCGTTGGCGTCCTGGATCCTCGCCTTGGCCTCACTCTCGAAATTCGCCTCGTCCTCCTGTTGAATGCGGTTCAAAAACGCGGCCCTCCTCTCGGATTCATCTGCTTCTTGCCGGCCAATCCGGCCAATCTGGTCGCCTCCTCCGTCACGCTCGACCTCAAACCAACCGCTGGCCATACGCGATGGGAAAAACCGCTGGCAACGAACGCCTGTCCTCCATGGAATGGCTTGCTCCTGGTCTATCGCCCCCTTGTTGCATCGGCCGCGTTTCCGTGGATTGATCCATTGATGACGTTCCCGGTAATGCTTCTTGATGCGGCGCTCCTCTCGAACCACATACTGGCAACTCTGGCATGCTAACCCATCCTCTTTTGGCTCTGTGATGATGGGAACACGGGATATCATCGGTGGCGGCGGCGTCCACTCGCGCAACTCCTTCTGATTTCGTATGACGCCTGGTTTCGCCCCGATGGCACGGCTGATCTGTTTCGCCCTCTTCTTTGATACGATGGCACCGTGCTGATTTGTTAAATGACTTAATACTTCCTCGGCCACACACGCATACTTGCAAACCCTATATATGGGGAATGGGTACTCGGGTAAATAAACAAACGGCTCTATCGCCTCGGCTATCTTGTCGCCGTGCTGGGTATGAAATGAATTACACTGCGGAATAAACCATATAAATAAAATAATGCCGGGTTAACTTCTGAACCCCGGATATCGCTATGAATTTAAATATTTCTACCTTATTGCTTTCTTTTTCTTCCTCTACCCCTTAACCTTGCGTGATAACCCTGACTTTTATGGGTTACGGCACGCCACTACCTGAACTTACTCTCAAAACGCTTGCTTACCTACGCCAACCCCGGCAAATATGACCCGCTTTCAACCTCATCAATCCGGGTTACTTAAAACTTTAACTTGACCGCATAATCGCAAAACTGGGCTGATAAATATGTCAATAATCATGCGGGATCGCTAATGACTTACCTATTGATACATACCTATATTATATATTTTTTCAGATGGGAACCTAATTGAACTCTACCCCCGGTTTTTAAATGAACTCTACCCCCTGTCTTCAATAGCGCGTTTTCAGTTTGTATGGGATTTTAAATGAACTCTACCTTGAGTTCATTTCTGAATTGCTGTTAGCGCGTTTTCAGTTTGTATGGGATTTTAAATGAACTCTACCTTGAGTTCATTTCTGAATTGCTGTTAGTATACGACCATGGCACGGGCGACCTTAATAACGGCGGAATATATCGGCGTATAATCCAACACGTCCATCCAACCACCGTCCTTTCGGATCCCCATCACGGCCAACCCGCTGATGATGGCGCTGCGGTACTCTCCTGCTACCAGTCTGTGATCCAATAACGCGATGACGACCTGCAACATCAATTCGTCCACCCGCTTCTCGTCCAACGGGCTTGATTCGGGGTCGTCAACGTGCTCCTCTAATACGGCCGTCAACTCGTCCATCGTATCGGCCTGGCGCTTCGTCAACCGGAACCTGGGCCTCTCGTCGTCGTCCATGTTCTCGGCTCGGTATATATAACACACCAACTTGACCCAAACGGCCGTGTACCGCGCCCACGTGTCCTCCTCGACTCGGTTGTCGAATGGCCGCCGCGGCTTCTTGTCCACCTCCTTCCGCTGCACCTCGAATAATGCCTGGCCGCCGACCGTCTTGGGCGTGGCGATTGTGCGTGCCCGGTTCATGACCCGCACCAAACCGTCCTGCATCAACTGCAAAACATGCTCCTGCTCGCCGACCGGGCCCACCAACTGGCTCATCGCTTCTGGGTCGAACCCTTCCAAATGGCTGGACCACCCCACATGATCTAACCACGCATTGGCGTCGGTCTTCGCCTCGGCGGCCTTGATGCACTCCTTATCTTCCTCTGCAAACCGTTGCTGCTGCTGCTCCATGGCACGCACTGCCTGCTCCATGGCTGCTGCCTCATCGGACGTCTGGCTGACCGGTGCCCCGAACCCGACCTCGAACCAACCGCTGGCCGGTCCGTTGCGGAATAACCGCTGGCTCTGGACTCCGGCGCGCCACGGCACCTCGGTCGGGTCTATGGGTTGGCTCCTCGACCTCCTGCCTCTCCCGCGGGGGTTGCTCCATCCGTGCTCCCGGCGGTAATGTCCCTGCATACCCCGGGCGGTACCGGTCACATATACACACCCTTCCTCGCTGCAACCTAACTTGTCGGTTGCTGGCACTTGGATGAACGGGATCGGGTCGATTGTGGGCGGCGGCTTCGGCCACGTCGATAACCCTCTCTGGTTCTCGATTATGCCGGCAATGTTCTGAACTTGGTTGGCAATCTCTCTCCTCGCCGCCGCCTCGATACCTTTATGGTGTTTCTTTAAATGCGGCTCGATTTCATTCGCAACATATGCAAAACGGCATATTCGGCAAATGACAAATGGAAACTCGGGCAATTTTATAAATGGATCCATCTCGGCTCCTATGATGGTGTGGATCTATGTTTATTTACGTATTATTTACTTGATTTAATGTTTCCTTGAACTTGCTTTTATTGTTGCTATGACATTAACCCTCAACTTGATCTATACGTACATATGCAACTATAATGGATGACTAATATTCCTCCTCAACCTGGCCATTTTCCAACTACAACTGATCAATTGAATTCAACTTCAATCGGGTCGCAATGCCGCAATTATGGTTTTTTTATCGCTGGAAATTAATGCCTGACCTATCCTCTATCTAATGAATCGGTGCATGTAGTTGAAATGCATTTTACGGGATAAAACTTATGGGTGCGGCGATTCCGTTTGGGTTAAATGGAATCGCTTCATCTGTTCATTAGCGCCCTTTTTTTTTATATGGGAATGCAAATGGAATCGCTAGCGATTCCGCCGCGCAGCTGGGTTAGGCTGTCTCGGCTGACTCGGCTGACACTGGCACCACGGCTAGATGGTAGACTCGCTGGGGTTCCAGTACGAGAAGGGAGGTCAGACCAGGCGACGGCGACGGTACCCTGACTCTCGCGGGACGGTGAGCGAGGGATATCATCACACCAGGCGATAGACCGAGACGAGCT
>MAEG01000024.1:0-23120 GCA_001680625.1 Fusarium azukiicola | reverse complement strand
TAAGACGATCGTAGCCGGGCTTGCTGAACATGAAGTGGAAATGGCTTGGGCGGTACGGATGGCGTTTCAACCTCCCTAAGAGGCGCCCAACAGGTCCGTCGTCTGGGATCGGATAGGGGACCGGTGCGATGGCTGAGAAATAAAATAAGCCGTCTTTATCGCTCTGCACCACAGCGCGACCATCTGGTCCACTCCGGTCTTTATACTGAACATCGTAGAAGCCCTTTGAATCCGTCTCCCAGACATCAACCAGCACATCGGAGATCGGCCGTCCCTGCGTGTCCTTTATCGAACAGACAACCAGCATTGGCTCACCGTCGGGGTCCTGAGAAATCAGGGACCCGTTCTCTATCTTCGGTGCTTCATGAGTATGGAAAGGTCCCAGAACGGTACCCTCAGTCGAAGCTGGGGGTTTTGGGTGATCAATAGAGTCGATAAGAAGAGACAGGCCGAGAACGTCTGAGAGAAGGATGAATTCCTGTCGCACATCCGTGCATATCTGCCCAACTTCGGTTAGGAAGTTGATAGCTGCCTGCCATTCAGCCGTGCTGAGGCGCGTCACGCGAGCGAAATCGTGCAAGTGTATGACCAGCGTGTCAAGGAGGAAGCGCAAGCGCACGTCCTCGCACGTTGAATTGACGGCTTTCACGTTTTCCGTGATATTCTCGATTGTCAAGTTCAACGGGATATGAGTTGCGCGGTCCATAATGGCTAATGAAGAGAGAGATATTGAGCGTGGTTGGAAGTAGTGGATGTGGGGTAAAATAAACGATTCTTACAAGTATCGAGGCGCAATGAAGTAGGCTGGAATTGGCCGATTACCAAGCAGCCGGTCGAGCTGTCGTAAGAAGGGGTGGGAGGGGTCAATAATTACGAATTGCTCAGTCATGCTATGAAAGGAAACTCGGGTCTGTTGTTCGGTATTTGAGAAGATAGAGGTGGCGACAAACCTCCGGATGCCCGTTTGTATAATACGCAGTCGTAATATATTGCATCGAAAATCGCCTACAAGGCACGAAAAGCTAAGCTAACTTGAGTTACATTTCTTTCGTTTCTTCGCTGTCAGACCCATCTTCGTACTTGGATTGCGGTTATTTCTTCACCGTCAGAAGCGTATTAAGAGTAGACTTATTAATAATAGTGTTAACGTCTGTGCTCTCTGCATAACAGATTTCCATAGACATATCCTTGAGAGTAAGCTACCCATTCCCTCTCAAGCCCTCCCACCTGATAGCACTAGGATCATCTGACTGCGTTGCTCTAGTGGTTGATTTTAAGCCTCCGTTAACCTCCTCAGCGGAACAGCCCAGAAGCATCACTGTAATGCTATAGTAAAGAGGGGTCTCTCGGTAATTGAGTAGTCACGGGGAATGAACTAATCTTGCTATCTAGCTATTAAGACAGGGGAAACCCGGGCACCCGCTCCAGAGGCGCCCTGACGCGCAAAATCAACGTGTAAATGTATCGTACCTCGGCGCATTCTGGAGCCCCGAATCCGAGCGTTGGTTGATAGCTGGGAAGTTAACATGCCAGCTATGCCTATCGGAGTGTGAGAATAATTGACTCTCCGTGTTGTACGCCCAGGAGGGCTTAGCCTCATGAGGTAGGGTTAGTCGGGGCATTAATCGTATCCGATGCGCGTGCAGGGGTGCCTTGTTCTCACTCCTGATGACTAAGCGCAGAATCACCCTTGCGAGCCGAGCCGCACATACCGGTACTTGTCTGTGGATATAAACTGCCGTACAGTCCGAAGGTGGGGGTTTTCGTATTCAAAAGTGTTATATAAGCCAAAGTGATTTCTCTGAGAGAACATACAGCCATATTGCAACACGTTCCACTTACTGCACTTGCTCCATTGAGTACTTCCAACTCTTTTTTCAACACCACCTCAAACATACACTCTCAAGGGACATCATGACTGTACCATCTGAATCGACTACTGATGTGGTGATCATTGGTGCCGGGCCGTCAGGGTAAATCCACTTCGAGCAAACCACCTTTTATCTGTTTTGATTTCTAATTTTGAATGCAGTCTTATGGCTGCCTTGTGGATGGCGAGGTGCGGTGTGAAAGCACGCATCATCGATGCCCGCGCCACAAAAGTCTTCAGAGGCCATGCTGATGGAATGCAGACTGGAACGCTGGATATCTTTGACTCGTTTGGCATCGTAGAGGACCTCTACAAGAACGCTGCTCCTGCAGTGGAGATGACGTTCTGGGTTTGTGAGAGTTGCCTTTTGTCTGATACCTAATCTAACTTGGCGCATATAGGCTGGTACCAAGGATATCCCCATGAAACGCGTCGCTCGCTTTCCAAAATGGTATCCAGAGCTCGGTCAATACCGTCTGGTCCACACTAGCCAAGGTTTGACCCGTCCTCTGTAAATGCTAGGAAGATATCTAAATATGTGTAGGGAACACAGAGCGTGCTTTGCTGGATGGCATGAAAGCCTTCAACGGACTCGAAGTCGAACGAGGTGTCCTAGCGATAGCTCTTGACATTGACGAGCCGAGCGTACATGATCCTCAAGCTCATGCGATTAAATTGACGGTTCAACATCTCACGGACGAAGAATTGGCTGCGTCTTCGACAGACGAAACTATTCCCCAGCCCGGGGATTTCAACTATAACCCGGCAGACGAGCCATATTTGAAGCGCAAAGTTACCGGAAAAGAAGGCAGTACTGAAGTCATCAGGACCAAGTTTGTGATCGGGGCCGATGGAAGCCGAAGCTGGACTCGCAGCGCTTTGGGTTTCGACTTTCTCGGAGATGATGAGAACCGGGATGAGAGTTTTGGGGGGATTTTGGACTGCGTTGCGACTTCAAACTTTCGTACGTAACTCTTGGTCTAATCCCTTGGTTCATGCTGACAATCTTCACAGCGGATATCCGTATTCAATCGGTCGTCTCCAAGGACGGACGTGGAGCGGGATTCGTACCCAGGGAGGACGGGTTGTTGCGCATTGCAGCCCCCATTGCTAGCAGGGCAGATGCGACTCCAGAAGCCATCATCCAGTCATTGAAGGAGATTCTCCATCCTTATGAGATCAATGTCAGCCGTATTGATTGGTGCGGAGTATTTGGCACCCGCCAACGAATCTCAAGCTCTGCTTCGAAGCACTCCCGCGTCTTTCTCGCTGGCGACGCACTGCATGTCCATTCACCTAGAGCAGGTATTGGCATGAACTTCAGTATACAAGATGGTAATACTATTCTCTTACACGATGCAAGTCTTTGCTAACATCTTCAGCATATAACCTGGGTTGGAAAATTGCCCATGTTGTAAAGGGGATTTCTCCACTGTCTATTCTCAAGACATACGACGAAGAGCGCGGATTGACGACCAAACAGCTTATCACTTTTGATAAAGCTCTGTCGAAGGAGTCGCATTTGGCAGGAAACTTTTCGGTTAAAGGAACCAGTCAAGGACTACAGGACAATCTCCCATTTTCAAGCACTACGGCAATCGAGTACGAGACTGGATTGTTTGTCGCCAAGGAAGGTGGCTCGGTTATTTCCAAGCAGCATTTGGCGCCTGGCATTCTTGTGGGCAGGCGTCTGCCCTCGCACATTGTGGAAAAACACGCCAACGGAGAAGCGGTTGATTTTGGAAAATCCTTTCCTAGTGATGGTCGGTACCGGATCGTTATCTTCGCGGGCGATATATCTCAACCAGAGCAGCTACGCCGAGTGGAACGTTTCAGCCAGCTGCTAGAGCTCCCTGACGCTTTTCTCCAGCGTCTCGACGGGCATGCCATCTCGCCGCGAGACGTGTTTGATATCCTCGTTTTGCATAGTGCGAGCAGGGATGATGTCGAGATCGCTGACTTGCCCCCGTTCCTCTTCAAGAATGCTGATCCTTTGCGTCAAGTCTTTGTCGACAATAATCAAATAAGGACCTGGACCCTGAGTGAAGCATACAACAAGTATGGGGTAAATCGAGAAAGAGGATGTCTTGTACTAGTCCGGCCTGATAAGCATGTCATGTATATTGGCGAGTTGGAAGACGGTGCTGAGATGGTCAAACTAATGTCCTCAGTTTTGGTTTAATGAGGAAGCTTGTACATCATGGAGGGAAATTTCAATATGGAGGTTATAGTTTAGTCGCTTCTCTTACCTTTTGGTTCTCCTTAAGTTCTCTGTGCCTTTTGGCCGGAAGAAGAGCAAAAACATGTGAAAGCCGGTGTTTTCATTCCTTGGCCTACTGTATCAGTTACCACTGATGTTGGTACCCTATACCATTTTCTGGCCCGTGGGCGCTTGTATGACGAATTTGACAGAATCATCATCTCTACTATTCTGCTATATCCTACTATATATCCAATATTTCATATATCGGGCCATACGCTCTAGCTTGTTTGACGAATTTGACAGAATCTCCGGTGAACAATACCTACTGCTAGGCGCCGCAGCTGGTGTGAGTTCCGGTGAGACGAAAGATCTAGACATTCCGGAGTCAGTGGTGTTATCTAACAGCTCCATCCTGGTTGGTGGTTCATGTACGTTGGCCACGGATCCTTTCAATTTTTGAGCTGACATTCTTCTCGACTTGACACAGGGCCGTCAACAGGCAATCTCAGATGCTCGTTCATTTGGGTTAAAGTACTTGTTTGGTATTGCTTTTGTTGACAACAATGCTGATATGTGACTATATAGGTCTGTCGTCTGTCGTATATTATGTGCACTTCTTAATGCCAAATCCGCCTGTTCCCATTTCCCTGCCAGTCTTAAAGATAGCGCAGTTACCAAGGCGGATCAGTTCTGTGATAAAGTCGTTTACTAACTGAATATGACCAATCTCATGCGGTGTCAGTCTATGTATTGGCATACTGCGAATGAGGTCTGCTGCTGAGCTCAGCAGCTCTATATCCGCCTTTGCTCGTGGAGCCAATGGTTCAGCTAGAATATGAAGGAAGAGCATCATCGCCGCTGCCGTGGGATAGAAGACAGTAACCCTAATGATGTAGTGTTAGAAGATTCCTCGCCTGTTCTACACTACAAACAGGCCTCTAGGACTGAAGGGTAGTCAATCGAGTTATCAGAAGTAAACTTACCAGAATATTTCTCCTGCCAGATCATCGATGACCGCTCGAAGATAGAATAAGGTTGACCGACTCGCTTCAAGGCACAATGCTATACTGGAATTGATTGCTGTGTGACGTTTGTTTGCATGAAGACTAGTGTCTGGGTTGTTTGCAATACACCTAGCGCCTGCCCGGTGGATTGTCACTACAAGATGGTGGTACTCAAGGTGTAGAGCAATATTTTGCATTCGGTGTTGTATTGGGAGATCTGACAGTGGTTGCTTGCGATCGGATACCGAGAGAGCAGGGCGGACAACCTTTGGGATAGATAATCGCCAACTTTCAAGTTCATCATCCAGCTCCAGAATAGCACGGATGACTTCGGAATCTGATTTGACAAGAGCTTGAGCGGAGTATAATAGCACGTATGTTTTATGCTTGAGCATACTCAGTCGTAACTCTCCAGGAAGAAAAGGAACTAGCGACTCGTTCGCGAAGAAAGACGAGGAGACATCGTGACTTGGTAGAGGTGGTACGAATTGGGTTTCGATATAGCCTTCGGGAAGTGAGAGATCACAGTGCTTATCAGATATGAATGGCGCCTGTCCTGTCCGAAGGGCAATATCCTTGTCAAAGATATAACAATGCCAGAAGAGTAGTCGGATGTGGCGGGCTTGTCGCTCCTGACGAGTAACCTCGTCGCTGAAGGATTTAGTTTTCGTCTTTGTATGTCCACCAAGCATGAATGCCATTCGGCATGCGATAGAGTGGTAAATAGCGCCCGACTCTGAGCGACCGAAATATCTTTGACGGAGGTACTGGTTGCCTTGAGCTACTAACGTCCCGTTAAGCAAGATCAAGACCGATAGAGACTTACCAGCATCAAGGCCGTTTGGAGATTTTCCACGGTGGCTTCATCGAGGATGTGTGGTAGGAAGGAGCGGGCCGCATTGTAACACGCATCCCAGTCCATTGGGGGGAGGAATGATAGTTTGCCGTGGAACAAAACCCCCACCATGGAAAGAAATGCTAATACGCATACTTTTGCGGTGGTTTGTTTCGGGGACGACAGCGTGTCGCTGGCTTCATAGGCCGCAGCAATAGTTTCCTGAAACAGAGTGTAGTCGATGACTGGGAATGCCAATCTAAAAGTGGATTGGTGAAAAGCATCTAAAAACGCCTTAGCAATACCTCGTGATGGAAGTACACAAAGATGATCGGTTGCTCCCTGAATGGGCACGTGAGGCGGGGCTGGTAGCTGGATTCGTTGCCCCATGCGAAGGGTAGTGAGTTTTTGAAAGTCAGCTTTTCCACCGGTTCGCGAATATATCCATTCCTCGTCTTCTTTGGTGAAGAAGGGAATGCCACTGTGGCAGCGATTCTGGCCTAGAAGAAGTCCAGCATAGAGACTGGTTGAGCCTTCTGGGAACGCCCAGTTCGCCCCATTCGAATGACATGTAATTGAAGTGTCTGACGTGGTAGAGACCGGTTGGACTTTCGACCTTCTAGCAAGGCCGTCGGATAAAGCTTTCTCGGCACGTTCGGATTGACCTGTTGGGTAATCGTTAAATCCTGGGCTTAGTCTTGACATTGTTAGAAACGGGGGTTCTTGGAATTCTATCGGATCCAGAGGAACAGATTTGACCTACTTGCTCTTCACCGCTCTTGCCTTTAGTCCATGGAATGTGCACGCCATTCCGTGGCAACTGCACCAGTTGCACTGTCGTGTAGGGCTAGAAGCATCGCCGTCACATTGAATCTAGTACGGTCCAAGAAATCAGTTATGTTATCGTGGAAAGTAAGTACCTGCTCTTCATCCCACTCCACAGATGTTGTAAATCGCTTGGCGAGCATCCCACCTTTCTCTGACGGCAAGCGTCGCATGCGCGTCGATTCCTCATGACGCGTTCACTTGAAGTAGGATGCCTTTTCTTCCTGGAGAGTATGCGACAAGCGCCTAGAAAATTCATACGGGGCGGAAAACCAGGGAGGCTGGAGCTGGACTTATTATTTCGGGCCGCTCGACAGGAGTTTATTATGCGCTGACAAAGCGCATATAAGAAAATTCAGCTAATCAGAGTTGCGCCGAGCCTTTAGCTAGAGACGAGACCCACAACTTCGCTAACCCGTAACTTTATTATAATTGCTTACTGAGGAAGGGCCTAAAAGTTTTGTCCGGAGCTAAAAACGCCACAAGCAGGGATAGTAAATTCTATAGCCAATTACAGTGAGTAATATCCCTGCCTTCCTGATACCGTAAAAACTCGAGAAATTCGTGGTCTTGGCAAGGTGGATCCGGCTCACAGCCCCGCTCGCTATGCCCTCTAGGGCCAAGCGTGATGAGGCTCAACACAAATCCGGTATCAGATTAATACCTCACTAAAGGCAATCAATTTCCACTCTTTTTCGTCAATTGAAGCATTCTGAGATATCTTCAGGTCGTCAGAATGGTGTTGGAACCACTAGATCCAAATTTGCAGGTGACGCCGAGGCGCAAGCGCGGTCCAAAGCCAAAGCCGGCTTCTCAGCGCAAATCAAAGCCATTTTCCCCTCTAAAGCGCAAAGAAGAAACCTACTCTCGCGCGAAGAAAGTGCGGGTGCTGCTTTTCCTCCTCAACCATCGCATTTATGACCCAAATCCTAATACCCGGGGATCTCAACGGGTCGAGGTCATCGAAGGATATCGTCAACCTTACTTTTCTGAGGCATCGAAGTGGTTTCTGGTCAAGGAGAACACGATCCGCGAGTGGTGGAAGCACCGTGACAGGATCCTCGGCGACGCCCCTACGCAGTCAGACTGGAGGCCGCAGTGGCCGGAGCTCGAAGACGAGCTTTTCAGACGCTTCGTTCAGCGGAGATCAGAGAAGAAAATCGTCACTATTTCCTGGTTCTGTACTACAGCAAAGTCCCTCTTTGAAAAGCTCTATCCAGAACAAGAGAAGCTATTTGGATTCTCAAATGGATGGTTCCTAAACTTCAAGAAGAGGCATCGCATCGTTAAACGTCGAGTCACTAACCAGGCCCAGAAGACCCCAGAAGAGTACCATAAGATTATCAATAGCTTCCTTCGCTTCCTCCTTCGCAATACCCAAAGAAAGGCATCCCCTCCTCCTCTAGTCCCTCCTAAATTCCCCTACCAACTAGGAGAGAAGATTCCCGACCTTCTCGACTCCCCAAAGCGCCGTTTTCACAATAACTGTATCCTTAACGTGGATGAAACCCCTCTTCCTTTTGAGTACCTCGATGGTTCGACCTACGCCCTCGAGGGCGATAAGACCGTCTCTGGAAAGACCGAAAGAAGCGGCTGGAGCAAGAGAAAAGCTTCTCTTGTGCTGTCAATCTTCGCTGACGGCCTGGGCCGACTGAAGCCTAAGATTATCTTTGAGGGCGCTGAACCGCCGAAGGGGAAGATTATGCAGAGAGAAGGTCATCTCTATCACCCCGGCGTTTCCGTCGAGTTCAATCCTACCGCCTACAACAACGAGAAGTTATTTCTGAAGTGGCTGAACGAGGAGGTTATCCCCTGCAAGCAGGCGCACAGGGAATTCATGCTCGTCATGGATGTAGCCAGCTTCCATAAGACTGACGACGTGACTTCCCTCGTCAGGGAGTCAAGGATCCTGCCGGCGATGATCCCTCCGGGCTGTACGGGTCTTCTTCAACCGCTTGACGTATCTATTAACAAGGTGTTCAAGGGATGGTTACAGCAGCTTGCCGATGAATGGATCACCGAAAGAGAGAACGACCCCTCGCGCAATTCCAAGCCGTGGACCCCTACTGAGAAGCGAGTCATGACAACACATATCGTCGGCCGTGCTTGGGAGCGACTTCTAGAGCGGCCGGAGCTGGTACAGAAGGCCTTCTTCTCCTGCGGAATCGGCCTACGGCCTGATAGAAGTGAGGAGGGGAAGATCAGTATTAAGAACGTTGGAAAAGAAGAGATTGACTTCAGCAATTGGGAGATAGCTTCTAATCCGGCAGAAGGAGAGGCACAGCACCAAGAAATAGCGGCTGCGTTTGATGAAGAAGAACTAGGCCTTCCTGAAGATGACCTTATTGAGTCACTGACTTCCCTTTCCACCGAAGAGCTGGCACGAATAGCTTCAGAGAGGGGACTCACGGTGGATTTCACGAGATCAGAAGTCAGGGATGATCTGATCAATCAGCTTGTAGACCTCGGTACTTCCTCTCAAGGCGAAATTACTATGGGAGAAGAAGTTACTATATCACTAGGGACTCCCTCCTCGATCCAATAGAACGCAATTCCCTCTTGCCACTCCCTCTCGACCCCTAGCCTGAAGTCCTACTTCCTCCAACGCCGGCCGCGCCTCTCAACCTTGCATAATACCTCCTTCCCTGCCTCCAAGACATCGTTAAGGCCTCACCGACTTCCCTCCCTTATCTAAGCGTGGTGAATGCCCTCATTTGTAAGGGAAATGCTGGTTATGACTCCTGGGGAAGAGGGATCTCTGTACTTGAGGCGGTAAGTCTGTCCGACTTCGAAGCAGGCCGCGTTGGCGAAATCGTACGTCATATCTGATCAAATGATTAGTCATGCAGCCCAGCTAATGAGAGGCCACGTATAGATGATATCAATGAAGCCGGCTGTGTTTAAATTCATCGTTGAAGAGGCGTTTTTGAGGGCGTTTTTGAGGGCATTTTTGAGGGCGTTTTTGAGGGCGTTTTTGAGCGTTGTTATGAGTGTTACTTCTGAGGGCTAGGATCAGAGGGATTGAAGTCGGATTGCGAGGTGCCGACTTTCCTAATTAGGTATAGCGGGTGGGTAAATTTAGCGCCATTCCACCTTGCCAAGACCACGAATTTCTCGAGTTTCTACGGTAGTTTGATCCTTCTTGGTCAGACAGCCCGTGTGTCAGAGCGGCCTTAGCCATACGATGTGACAAGTCCCGTCATGATATTGAGAGAAATCTCCAGACCGGTACTCCACTGGATTCTTTTAGGAATGGGATACCCTCTCACGTCGACCGGATTCCTGAAAATGTCGTGTCAGCACTGGCCATTGGCAGTACTGAGAGGCTGCCGGACCTCTTCCATTGTGAATCCGATCTCACAGGTGATATCGGTTGATGATGGCTGAAGCTCCGGCTGGTGCGACGGGGCGCTGTTCTGCAAGAGCTGTGCTCCCGCCAGCGCACGTCATCCTGTCAATCATGAGGAATGGCTTCGCCTACTCTGGAAGCAGCTGGAACAGTCTCTTGATGACGGGATCAGGCTGGCTGTTCAAGAAGCTACTTTACTTAGCAAAAAAAGATCAAACACTCAAAGACGCAGATATAGCCTACTGTCTGTGGGATCTTGAATGTATTCCACTGCAGTCCGTACATTGTGTATGGCGAATGCGGAAGAGTTACTGAGCTGGTTCTGGAAGATGTCGCTGCTAACGTGAGTCGTACTGCTGAACCTGCTAGCCAAACGAAAAGAGAAAAAAAAAAAAGATGAATGAATAAACAAGTAACCAGTTAACGTGGTTATTTACTTAGTTATACCTCAAAGTCTGGACAAAGCAAAGATTTCGTTGCAGTTCATGTGGCCTCTGACCTCGGACTTCCGCTGTTGGTGGAAGGGTGCCCTTGTAAATTTTCCAATTGTTTTCGTTGGTAACCCCGGCAACTGTAGCTAGTACAATCTAAGTAGGGGCCAGCTAAGGGATAGACCTTCAAGGCCGCGACGAGTGTCCGTGATCTTCTCTAACTTGGGTAGGTATTTAGATGCTTAGAGAATAACCCACACCTACGGCACATCTTCAAATATCTGAACCCTGCTGTTAAGGTCACAGACGCCCACATCTCGAGGCATACTGCTCGGCGACTGGCAATTCAACACTTCGAGAAACACAAGTCGAGGGTGAAAGGAATCCTGAAGGAATCTCCCGGGCAGATCCACGTCGCCTTTGACGGCTCTAAACGCATTTTAAATAGCTAGATCCCCCTGGAGTGACCGTGGTGGAGGTTTAACGACACTCAAAGAGAATTAAGCGCATTGCCGCCAGTGCTACCATTGCCAGAACCCAAAAAGTCGAGGAAGGCCTAAGGATGGCCTAGACTCTATGCCTGAGATACCATGGAAAACGGGCATCGAGTGCCAACGGTTTTTCCCTTCCAGAGCTGCCAGCGGATGGTTTAGAATCTTCTATTATATTTCTGCGCAGTCATTCTCTGTTTCTTGACGATCCTTCGTTTTTAACTCTTGTCTTGGTCGTTGGCATGTTTCTCGCCATCCGCATCGGCTTTGAAATCGAGCGGGGTTTCCTGGCTCGACGAGGACACTGTACCATCAGAGGCATAACCCTTAAGCCGTCAGAGGTTTCCATGAAGCTCGAGGTTCTCGCGTTCCAACTCAGCGCGCTCTTGCTCCAGTAATTGTATATGCTTGCGAGCCATTTCCAGAACTTCACCCTTGCTCACACGGCGGTCCGCGTCATTCCCCTCCCATTCGTCAGTATCACCATTTTCATTGATCCCCGCGCGAAGTTGTTCTGGTAGGGCGTTGAGAAGGGATTCGAATTGGGCATTGAGACGATTTCGGTACTGCTTCTCGACGAGATTGTGCGAGGCGCGCGTTCGGCGTTCCTTAGGGGTATCGTTTGGCCGGGAATGGCTGTTCTTCGAAGTACGAGACGCGCTTCTGAGCTTTGCTTGACGGCCAGAAGCTGTTGATGCTGTAGAAGCCATCGACGTGGATTTGGACCCAATGCTGGCGCGGCTATCCTGCAACCTGGAACTGGGACTGGCAGTGTTCGATACGGAGGGAGCGCCACCACCAGTACTGGCACTGCCAGCAAGGGATGTTTCGGAAGACGTTCTGTTGTCTCTTTCCTGTCGTCGAGATCGGGCGGTTCGCTTTTGTCGTGAGCCCGTAGTATGGCCCGCTTCTTGCGCTTCGTCTGGGCACGGCTCTGCCCAGGGATTGCTCGCTACTGTCCCTGGAGAAAATGCGTCTGATTGTTGTCGATAGGCTGTTGTGCGGGTATAATTGGAGGCAGTTTGAACATCTTGGGACAGGGCTGACGTGGGAAGACCACCACATGTTGGTTGATCTAAACTGAGGTTCCAAGGAATGGACATAATAATATCCATTGGCGTATACCCTACATCCATTGGGTTTAGTCACGACTGCGAGCTGCAAGTAGCTTTGGTGTGACATACAGAAATTCAGTGCCATCTCTACGTCCAGAATGGGTAATGAGATGCAGTCAGTATCTGGAGAGGAAACGGCTGTGCTCTGGGAAGGCGACAGGGCAGACTTATTGAAACAAAGGCCCGGGGAGTCTTTCCCAGAGTAGTTTTCGTAAAATGGAGCCTTTTTAGAGTAATTGTTCGGATCTGGGGATGGATTGATCCCACGCAGGTAGAAAGTGACCATTTTTGATGCCGCAGCCTAACAAACAATGAGCATGTTCTTCAAGTTGAAAGATCACAATGCCCCACGGTTTGTTCCAGCGATCTGGATACCTCCAGGTCAAAAGGACATATCGTAGCGTCCATTTTCGTGCGGGAGATAAGGTCGGTGTGACCTCAATAGTGATTTTTGCACTGTCTAGAGAATCGATTACGTGTGAGATGGCCTGAGGGACGAGAACCATGATTCTTCACGGGACTTGATATAAGCTTTGAGTTGAAGTATTTCTGAATGCTGGGGATAACTGTCCGACAGCAACTTAGCGTCAGCCACCTTTTGATGCAGGTATGGGCTGATTACAACGGCCGTGGCCGAGTCACGAGGAATACTACGTAGGCCCAAAGGCTCCATCTGATGCAATAAAGTTGGGATCCCGGCTCGTGGGCGGTCCAAGGCGGATGCTGTTCTGTTCTACGTCGTATTCACCATGCAGTATTTTGCCGCCAGTTAGCTTCATGGTTGTTCAGATTCCGTGCAGAGCTCTGCTTCCCCTCCCCACTCCAATGTATTCGCGGGGGTCCGAATCGCACAATGGAACGATCGGCTCAAGTTCTGGACCCTTTCAGCCACACTTGTTTCAGCCAATCATCAGCATCTTATTGTCAGCCGAGGCAGACCACGACAGGGGAGCTTTTCCTGTTGAATGATTGATCTCATCGTTTTGAGTTACGTTTTCCCGCTTCCCCGCAGGACGTGACGTCCGTCGTTACAGTACGCAGGGCTAGTCAGGGAGCATTGCTGAGAGAAAGAATCGCAGGGCCTCAGCCGGCTCTAATAGGGAAAACTGTGCCTTAATATAGACGACAGCTTAGGTTAACACTCTGGCAAGACTCCCAATGTTAGTGGCTCGGTTGTCTGTACTACCCATCGGCCTATGGCTGGCAGCCCGGTAGTGCTCATACTGGATTTTCTTTGACGATTGCCAAGGCGAACTCCGGATGCCGATCCACAGTTTTGTCCAAGGGTCTAAGACCAGTCATACGATATGACGAAAGGGTTGCAGGGGGTTGAATTCTGCCTCTAAGTCTAGACTTGGGCTTGGCAAGGGAAACCCTGCAGGGACCGTGGTCCAGATCGTGGACGCTCCCCATGGCGAATTACACGGCGAGACGGAAGCCATGTGGCGTCGAACATCTACGGTCGCACATTACCACATGGGTGACAAAACCATGTACGAAAATGACCAGAGCTATTTCGCACGTAGGCTTTAGGCGTTTTTATACAGGGTTACAGTATTGATATGATAGCGCACTGTTTTTATTGTAGCAGAGCTGATGCCATACCAAGCGGTGCTGATGCCATTCTATCGGCGCCGAAGCTCCGATAATGCCGCTTCAGAGGGGCCAGGATATTGCAGCTGGAAGCCTTGGAAGGAGGTATGAACTCCGACCTCTACCACGATCTCGACCCCCTGGTCTGCGTCTCGCACAATGCCGAGGCCCCGTAAGGACTTGGAGCGCGTCAAGGACTTGATCCTCGAGCAGCGGCGAGAAGGACTGTCCATTGACACTATATGTGCCCATCTCTGCGACGATGGGCACGTACTCGACATCAGAACCCTGAAAAGGAGGCTAGCGGAATGGGGTGCCCAGGAGTACTCCCCCCTTCACTCAAAGATTGATACCAACACCTTCGTCGAGCTGATCAAAGGCTACTTCTACCGATACGGATATAGCGACACTTCCATCGTCCGTGATCTCAAGCGACGCGGCATCGAGATCTCCGAGCGGACTGTACAGGAGTATCGTCTGAAGCATGGCATGAAGCGGCGCTTCCGAGATCTGGCTGAACGACAGGAAGCTATTCAAAAAGCAAGAGAGTTCCTCTTCCAAGACGACCGTCAGTCTTCCAGCATCAGAGGATTTGGCAGGGGGTATCTATACCATTACGTCCGCATCCGTGCCGGCGTCCTTGTCGGCCAGAATACCTTATATCGCGAGTACCAAACGAACCCAGAGTGGAAGAAGCGGGCCGAACAAAGACGCCTTGCTGATTGGAAGCACCGGAAGGACTTCCAGGTTCCTGGGCCTAACTTTATGTGGTCTCTCGATGGGTACGAGAAGCTCAAGAACTTCGGCTTCTCTATCTACGCCTGTATCGACACGTACTCGAGAGCCATCATCTGGATATATGTCGGCAGGGGGAACATGACTGCGCTGAGTTCACTCAAACAGTTTCTACGGACTGTGTCGTACTCAGGGGTCCGCCCACTTTTCACCCGCTCGGATCATGGTATCGAGACTCCTCTTTGGGCCGGAGCCCAGGCGATTCTCGCCGACCTTGATCAGACAGAGCTTCGGTATACCACCGAGGATAACGACCAACGAGTCCACAGGCAGGGAGCGAGACTGAGCTCCTGCCATATCTGGGGCCCAAGCACATCTAACCAACGGATCGAGTCTTGGTGGGAAAAGCTCCTCAAAGGTGTCAGTCAGCGCTGGATCGCGTTCTCACACGAGCTGATTGATAGCGGCCTCTTCCAACCAAACCGTCTTGCTCACCAGATCGCGATGTATGCTCTCTATGGACCCATGATCCGTCAAGAGGTTGCAGACTTCACGGAGATGTGGAACGGCCATCGCATCCGGCCACAGAAGAATAGGGAGCATCTCGTCGCCGGGATCCTGATGGATCTGTATAATACAAGCGAAGTGGAGAACTGGGCAGTCCATCTAGGGCCTGCGGCTCGAGATGGACTTGCCCAGATGATGACCGCTGTCGATTCTATCGATATAGACGATCTGCTTGACCCAATAACAACGGACTGGTGTGATCAACAGCTCCGGGATCTTCAGTTCGACGGCCAGCTAGATGGGGAGCTTGATCATAAGCGGCCACACCTCGCGGTCTACTTACGGCTTAGAGACAAGATTCAGGTTCATCTCGACTACGGGGCAAGTCCGGTGCTGAGCATCCCAGAGAGTCCAGTTGGAGGGCAAGAGAGATTCGTACGTAAAGAAGTACTACATCGCACTCAAAAGCCAGCTGACAATGCTTTAGCTTCAGCTCCTCGAGCAGAACTACCTTGAGCCTATTAACAATAGCCTCTCCGGAACTGAGCTACCCGGCGATATTATCAATAGTGTGGACGAGCTGATGGGGGACCTGGGTCACCTTGAGCTAGAGTAACTACTATTTCCTCGTCTGTTTACGAGGATGCCGACTACTTGGCCTCCTCGTATCAACTCCTCGGGTTCTAGCAGCGGGACCATGGGCATTGAAGGCAGGGCCAGCCGAGAGCTCCTTATCCTCTGCCTCTACCGAGAGTGCTGAGCTTATAGAGCCTCGAGCCCGTTTCTGACCCGCGCGGGTCTCGTCCACGTCGCTAGTAATAACCTCGATCTGGTCTTCTGCGCTAGCTCTCGAAGGAGGTAGAACTGGGCTCAGAGAGGGGCTCAAGGAGGGCGAGTTGAACTCGCTCCCTATCAATAAGGCTGGCTGTACCTTCACCTCGGTCTTGACTAACTCTTTCTTGATTCCCTTCTCCTTTTTGAACGGCTTTACGGCTGACCTCGGCGTCTTTATATGACGAGGGGCCGGGGCTTGTGGTCGAGGAGGCAATGGCTCATAGAAAACAAGGAAAAGGAGATATCTCCCCTCTGTTTTACTGAAACGAAAAGGGCAGTCCTCGCCGAAAAGCTCTGCGACTGTCTGTCTCTCCCAGTCGAGGTCGCTCAGCTCCGTGATACCCTCTTTAATATGGGCGTTCTGAACGAGTCTCTTGTCGAATTGAAGAACAGAAGAGAGGACAGGCTTGTCCTTGAACTGAGGGAAGAAGATGCTGTCGAACCAGAAGTGGACAGGTAAAGATGGTTCCTCGTCGACGAAGGGGCGCAAAGCGACCTTCAGCAGCTCTCTAGCCAAAGACCACTGGGGCTCCTCGTCTTCGTCTAGTATTTCCCATGGGTCAGGCCTCGCAAGGAAGACAGTGAGACGCATCGAGATCTTCCGTCTGCTCTTGTTTTGGCTCTGTTTAGCCACAGCCTCACTGAGCTGCGACGAGCTCGCCCTCATGCCCCTCGCGATCCGACTCTGGGTAAGTTTGGCATCTCGATACACGGCTGAGGGCCGCGATGCTGCGAGGATACGGCCAGGGCCGTCTCCAGAGCCGGTGAAGATCGTCTGTGAGGGCGTGGAACGATCAGAGGCTGTTAGGTCGATAGACTTATAGCGGAGGCGGTGGAAGCTGTCTCAACGTCTCGAAACGGGACTGGCGAGCTGTCGAGGATGGAGATACTCGTGGGCCAACGTCTCCCGCAATATGGACAAAGATTGGACCCTGGGTAGCTATCGCGGATGAAATCGTGGCTCCGTTGGTACGATTTAGGGGCCACGGTCTTCGGAACATCGGGACACGTCTGCGATAGGACGTGATCGGGCATATCTACGTACAAGACAAGGTCAGTCACACAATCTCATGATGGATAGACCCGAGCTTACTTGGGGAATGGATGGGGATAGCCCATGACTGCTACGAGGTGGCGATGGGCTGGGTATTGATGCTGGTGGGTATGTGTGAGTGAGTGAGTGAGTGAAAAAATTGTGACGCGTCACCAGGAATTATCACGACATATTCCCTAGTGGAGATGCCATCCAAATGGAGAGATACCTTCCGGATAGTGTGCAGTACTGTAGTCTTGCAAGGGTCCACAAAATTACTAAGTATTTTAACATGGTTGAGGCTTCCCAAAAGGGTTTTGTCACCCATGTGGTAATATGCAACCGTAGGTTTTCCACGAATACAGGCATGATTGGGCATGGAAACCGAGACATACGAGTCGGAGATTGCATTTGTATTCTAGGAGGAGGTAACATGCCATTCATACTGCGCCAGGTTGAGGGACATGGAGGCGACATTGCTTATCAGTACATCGGACAGGCCTACGTCCACGGAATCATGGATGGAGAGATTATGGAAGAGGGCCGAGACTTGGAGTGGATAAGCCTCGTTTGAGAAAGACCTGATTGCAGATAGATCTGGAGTACTGTACATGAGTCAAGTCGAAGGATTCTCCTATTCATCTAGCCTGCTGCGATCCACCTATGCAATCCAGTTCCAGATCTTCTACCAAATGTTATTGGGCTTGTCATCCTCCCAAATCTCGTCTAGAGCATCAATCCCCGCCTTTCCGGTGAAAAGATGCCGCTCTTGGGGTGGCAGCCATTGGGTACGACGGACAACCTTCCACCCGATAAAGAATACACTTTTTAGTGAGACTCTGAAACCAGGGGCGTTTCAGCATCAAATCGTAGTAGGGCAGACAAATGCGCTTCGTGGAGGTCGCTTAGAGCTGACTAAATGATCTGCGTTATCTGTTCGCCATCAGAGGAAGACAGTTGCGGCTGCATTGCAGACATTGGTTATAACCGAACCTCGTGTCTTACCCCCGAAATCGAGTGCAAGAACCCCAGCTCGGGTCAGATAATTGGACTGATGAGCCCCAGCCAGCGACATGACGCCATGTTACAACCGACGTCATGGTCGTTCGTTCCTGGAGGTGTTGTTTCACATGCCAAATTTTAACCGACTGTTGGTGCGTTTGAGAATGGAGAGATAAGAGGCCACACGCCGCGCAAGTCGGCAGTTTAACGTTCCTCAACAAACAACGGGTGCTGTGCTCAACAGAAATTCACATGCCCAACTTGTTCGATGGACATATCACTGATATAAACACTATTTTCATCGAGTTTCCTTCCGGGCGATATGACCACGCATTGAGTAACCAATCTACACGGACCTCAAGCTTCTACCATAGCGGTTGTACACCTGCCTTCGCCATGATAGGTATATCCGCCTGGGACTACATTTTCATTCGAACATGCATATTTGTCCTGCACCTCGTTGCACCTCTTAGCGTGCTCTATTCGCTGGTCAGCTGGCTGCTCCATCTTCCGTTCCGTATCCCACGTGTGCTGGAAGTCTGGCTCGCTCTCGAGGCAGTCTTCTACCTTCTCGTCTACCTCCCGCGCAGAACCTACCTCCAGGCAGTCGTGGCACATCCCGCCGGCGGCCGTGACGAGCGCCGGAGGTTGTTCTGGCGCTGCCACATAAACATTCCAGATCCGGAACGGTACTTGAAAAGATGGTTCAGGGACGCGCCGACAGCAGAGATTAAGCGGGAGAATGTCAAAGACTTCTTCCGGTGGGCGTTCCTGCACTCCGGCGAGCCTGATCCGGCGTACGACGAGGAACTGGAAGAGTATGTTGGAGAGATGGAGAAATTACTTGGGAGGAAGCTGGAACCTGGCCGCGGGAACGCGCAGAGCCTTAGATTGACACTTGATAAGGTCGAAATGCTGCATCGGAGCTTGACGTGGTATCTGGTAAGATTTCATGGTGGGCTCTGCAATGAACTTCTCGCCCACAGTCCCATCCATAGAGGTCTGCTAACTTGTTTCTATAGTGTGTGTTTGTTGTCGATACGTTGGCATCCATCTATTTGCGCTACTACTCCTTCTCCTTCTACCGCACGTCGTTATTTCGATTTCTCGCAGTCTTCCCCACGCGCCTGCTCACTCTGCTCACTACCTATCGTTCGCCTGCGAGAACTCTCACATACTGGTACCGGCCGCACACCTCCAGGACCAGGCTCCCTGTCTTGTTCATACACGGTATCGGTGTTGGACTCTACCCGTACATACCCTTCTTAGCCGACCTCAATGCCACAAATGGCGAGGACCTGTCCGATGGGCAGGTGGGGATTATCGCTATAGAGATCATGCCAATCAGCTCTAGGATAACAGCTGAGGCTCTATTGAAGGATGAGATGTGCGAGGAGGTTCATTGCATTCTAAAGGCACACGGGTGGGAAAGGTTTGTACTAGTGTCACACTCGTGAGTCGCCCCCCTGTACTCTCTAGATCTGTGTCTTGGCCAATGCCGCATATTGACTTCATCTCTGTGAAGCTACGGAAGCGTTGTGGCTACGCATCTCCTCCACACGCCACGGATCGCAGGCAAGATCGGGCCGATTTTGTTTGTTGATCCTGTGTCATTTCTGCTGCATCTCCCCGACGTAGCATACAACTTTGTAACGTTTCCCCTGCATGATTGCTAACCGTCTCCGCTGACCTCGACACTTCAGCTCTGGCGGAAGCCGACCCTTCCTAGCGAACACCTGCTCTCCTACTTCGGCTCCAAAGACATGGGCGTCGCGCATACACTATTCCGACGTTTTATTTGGTCTGATAATGCATTATGGAAAGAGGATATCCAGGGCCATCACGTGGCTGTTGTGCTAGCCGGCAAGGACGTCATCGTAGACACGAAAGTAATTGGGGCGTATCTCACGGGCGCAGATTACTGGCCTCTGGAGACTGGGAGCTGGGAAAATGGAGTATGGAAAGGTGACGGGCTGGATGTACTGTGGTTTCAAGATTTAGATCATGGAGAGGTCTTTAGTGGGAGGAGGACGAGAAAGACGTTGGTGGATATTGTTAGGAGATTCGTTGTGGAGGAATAGCTGTCTAATAACGGCCGCGAGCTGATCTCTTTCACAGCTGGTAGCTTCAACTCTTAGTCGCACACTGGTGGAGGCGAAACGAAATTGATGGTGATTCGATAATTTCGTCAGGAGCCGAAGCAAAGGCAAATTGCGGTCAGTCATTGAGAATCGAGGGTGGATAAGGGGAGAAGAGTTTATGAAGTAGAGTAATAACAAGGAAGCCAATACCTGCAGGGCGAAGGGCAGAAAGCACATTGCCCATGTAGATCAGGCGGAGAACTTCTGTCTCTGAAAAACAATCTGCTATTGGCTGGGATGTAGATACTATAGCACGGCGTAACTCTCTCACAGAAGCAGACAACTTATTAGACCTTTGATCATCAACAACATCCATTTCCTGCTTTAATGTGAACTATCCCTTCGACTGTCGGGAGGCTCCAGTTAGGTCACTACAGGGGTGTCTAACCAATCAAATATGAGAGCATGAAAGGTACATTATTCTCCACCTAAATTAGCCTGTGATAGAAGTCCCAACAATATTTTGAGTTACAAATCGCGACATCACACTGCTCACATCCCCCCCTAGATTGATGCCTCCTTGTATTGCTGCTGACCGCCCCCAAAGGCTTGCTTGAAGTCTTTTGCCAAGGCTTTCCAAGCTGTTGGCCCTTGCAAGCAACGCAGCTAGATCTTTTCCCTCTTTGAACGTATTTATGCTGTGCCACAGGCGTAAATTCGTCTCCAGTCCGAAACGACTGCCTTGAGTCTTTCCTTATGGAACGCCTTAAACAGCTCGTTATAAATGCGTCAGCGCCACTCTTTTTGACTCATATATCGCTTCCAAGCCGGCTGTCCGTAGAGTTGAAGAAGGTAGCTATTCACAAGCACCACATCAAGCAGGAAGGTCCAAGTAAGAGCCTGCCAAGCCCCCCCGGCAAATTAGGTGATTATAGCCGAGGTATACTGTCGCAGGGTAGGCATGATCTTCACGGCCTCATGAAACAACTGCGTTAGTAATCTAGCCGTATGCTTTAAGTAACTCTGCGGGATGGAATACCCCGCACAAGAGACAACCTCAGACAACAATCAATCAACACACTGCTGCTGCCCATTATTCTTTACCTGATCCTTGATCCTTTCAGCACGCTCAGTGCGACAGTTATGAGCCCGGAGACTCTTCCGCTGCGTCGCACGCCAGATCTATCACCACCAACACCTTCTGCTGTCAAGTCCGTCGCAATGAGCTCATTCTTTCAACTTGGAAATCTCCTCAGGGGAACCGGCACGAAGTTGGGCCGACCGCGCAATACAGACTTCCGGATCATTGTCGGATGTGTCAGATGAAGCGATGCGAAACAGCAACTTGAAACCCGCAACAGATTTGACAGAGAAGACTTTAAAAACAAGAATAACTAACATTTTTGCATGATCTCTTCAATTTTAACAAAAAATTGCTAACGCATTGATCAGAAGTCAACTGAAAACGAAGTCATCGTCTTTTGACTGAAAATCATCAAAATGTCGATCAGAGACCATAATCTCACCATGCTCAACGCCCGTGAGGACTGGACGAACTGGATCAACTCTATTGAGGACCTTGCTGTTCGCAACGACGTCTGGAGCTACTGTGATCCAGAAGGGACTGAAACCTTGGTCTTCACCGCGACCAAACCATCGGACTCAGCAAGCAAAGACACAATCCAGAAGTATCACAGCCTCCAGGCCATCCATGACACCGAGAAGAAGAAATATGACAAGGTCTCCGATCGCATCGACCTCACGGTGTGCCAGGAGTACAAGCAACACTACCTCGGAATCCATGACGTCCGCGGCAAACTCATCGCGCTGGCTGACAGCATCCAGCCCACCGCGAAGGATCAGAAGCACAATGTCAGGGCCGAGTTTGAAAAGCTTAAGAAAGGCCCTAGCAACACCAGTCTCGACAAATGGCTCAGCCGCTGGCCCGCGCTCGTTAACAACGCCAAGCGTTACAAGATTGAGAACCTCAGCGAGTCGCAGATCTGTGATGCGTTCATTGAAGCATCTCGCGAAGTCAACCCACCGTTCTACAACTATATGAAGTCCAAGGAAGCTCAGGTCGAGAATGAGAAGAATCTCGTCAAGGAGGCTGCAAGAACCATGGAGAAGATCTCAAACGCCTTTCTCACTGCGCTCAACGAGATTAACCCTGATCACGCCAGTAACGGTTCCGTCACCATCGCAAGCTCGACTGATTCTGAAGGGGACGAAAACAATGAAGATGACGATGTCACCATTGTCCAGAAAGCTCAGAATACAGTTAATAGAGCTCTCAAGACCTTTCGCAAGCTCAATCCAACCCTCTCCGAGAAGAAGATCACGATCGGATTCTGCATTAGGCAGTTCAGGACAATGGCACCACCGAAGGAGAACGCTACTAGAGGACGAGCAGCCCACGCCACTCTTCAAGGCAGGAAGCATGGCAATGATTCAGACTCGCACAATGAGGAGAATCAGCCTCAACAGAAAAGACAGCGAACAGAACCTTCATCCTCGAACACAAGCCTTCGAGACTGCGTCTGTGGCATGTCTCACAAATACGCTGATTGCTACTACCTCAATCCTTCGAATGCACCAGAGGTATGGTCACCGATCATTCAAGTCCAATCGAAAGTCATCACTGCAGTCAAAGGGAGCAGGCGGCTTCGGGCAAACATTGAAAAGAACTTCAAGAGAAATAACATCGACCTGCCTAAGTTCTGGCAGAATCAACCTAAGAATCAAGCACAAGACGAGACTTCAAACACTGCTACATCGCCATCCAAATCAAGAGCTGCATTTGTTACGTCAAGGTTCGCGTTTGGCACAACTGCAAAAGACGAGTACGGCGATTGTTTCCGACTCGACAACTGCGCGGATACACATGTCTGCAACGACCTGTCTCGCTTCACTAACTACAAATCTCTGGATGATGAAATCATAGAGTTTGGCGACTCAGGCACGTACATCGCAGGCATCGGCAATGTCACGGTCCATGTCGACACTCCATCGGGTGTAGTTGTGTCGCGCAGGGATGCTGAGTGCACTTGACAAAAGGTAGTTCTTGTTGTAGTGATTGTAATTATTCTTGGTTATATTTCCATTATCTCAATGAGGCCCTTTGGGGCCTTATATCTTTGAATGATCCCATCTAGGACTTTGAACCTTAATCGTAGGACTTCAAACTTTAATCTTGATCCTGAAGCTTAGGG